>CAEFZY010064115.1:0-113617 GCA_903066815.1 Brachyrhaphis roseni | reverse complement strand
ATATATATATATATATATATATATATATCTCTCAAGTCTGTTGTCTGCCATCTATGGATTATTCTTACCAGTTGCTACTAACCTTCTGCTCACCTGTGCTGCCTGGACTTTTGGATTTTGTGCTTCATCTTGTCTTTTCATCATTAGATTCATCATCAGTTTGATATAGGAACCCTTAATCAGACTGACTTTTGCTTTTTCAATGGGAGGCCATTGTGAAATGCATCGAAAGAGACAAGTGTGCCAAACTCAAGAGCATCACTTTTTGTCCCCATATTTTATATATATATATATAATTACATGTCAAGTCAACATTCAGATTTTATAAGTTGCGTTAAAACTATAAACCTGCTGCACAATTATATGCTTTTGATCTCCTGTTGAACTTTAATCTGTTGAAATAATGAATCTACATGTCTGGGAGCAACATCTTTACATGGTTATTTAAGCAAATGTCACATTTTGATATTCTTTAAACATGTTGAACAAAGCAAATAATGCTTCTTATTTTTATTTTCATACTAGTAGAAGTCAGAAAAATGTGAAAACAAATGGTGTTATTTAAATGATCCACTGATTCCCAAAGTGGAAAAAAAGCAATCCAAATCTGGGGAAGAAAAAAAAACAAAAACAGATTAACAGTTGCTCATAATTACTAGGTAAATGTATTGAAACCCAAATAAGATCTGATGAAATATGGTTTGGTGGTAGAAACCAGAATTTGCATAGTAGTCAACACAATGAATTCAACTTGGGAAGCACAAAGAACATGGGAAGAATTAGTTAAGAATTAAAATTCTTAACTAATGTTAGAAACTGTCTTCTTTAAGTCATTGGTACTAAAAGTGGTTCTATAAGTTACCAAATCATTGGTTGCACTCAGGGTGTGATACAGCTTTCTAAATATTAAACATATCATCTCTTTTTCCCCAGACAGTATCAGTAAAATGCAAAAAGGAAACAGGCAGAGAGACACATTGATGCCTATTTTAAGATAAACCCTGTAAGTGAAGTTGAAAGAAAACAAAGAAAGAATGTTGACGTTGTGCTGCTTCACCTGTGCATCCTGCTTGTTTAGGGTCGTTAGTTGCTTGAGGCATCAATTTCAGAGGCAACACAGGAAGTCAGAGCTAAGTAATTAAATGCATTCAGACATAAAACAACATGCAGTTTTTCTTGTTTGTCTTGGAATGTATGCAAGTCTGTGTACAATTCCTAGTTTCATTTGATCCTTGACTCCCTTACCAAAAGTTTTCTTTCCTACATAGTCAAACCAGATAGCGTTTAATTTGAAAGTCGAAATTAAACACTACTGGTGTGAGAACTACATTCTGAGATAAAAATCTGCAGATCAAAGGTAAAGCTCAAAACATGACCATAAAAATTAGACTTAAACAGTCTCAGAACTTGATAAAGGCCAGAATATTTTTATTAGTACATTATCCCCAGAATTAAAAAAAGAGGATGTATTTTATTTTTAACAGTATTACTAAAATAATCCTCTAATCTCCTGTATGGACTTATGTAGTTTCTGTTTGCAGAGAACTGTTATCCTGATGGCTGCAAGTGTTCATTAGTACATCAGCAAGTAATTTATATTTTAATCAAGGTGGAAAGGGTTTTCAATTTTAATGGAGTTGCAACTTTAACCCAAATTTTGATCTTTTCTTGACATTAATCAAAATGTATGACTGTTTCTTAATCGAGGAAACTTAATCTACATTGCTGTTACATAAAAAAAAAAGCTATGTAAATTATATTGAAGGGAGAAATATAATTTCTCCCTTAAATAGAATGTACATCAGACTGGTAAGTGGATATCTATACTTAATTGTCTTGAATTTATAATGCAAGATAATCCTTATCAGTCTGAAGCAGACACAACTTGAGTAATTACATTTCAAAAGAGGTTCAATGGATAAATCAGGTTAAAAAAAAAAAGAAACTCGTACCATCTGTGTATCTATGAAAGTCACATTTTTTCACAGTTTTTCTGTCACCTGCAACAGTGTCATGTCAGGGTTTACATCATCTCCCAAAGCATAAAAACATGCTTTAGCCTCCTTTTTTATCTTTCCCTCCTACTTAACTTTTTTCTTATTTAGTTGGCTCGCTCTCTGCATAATTTTCACCTGCTCCTCCTAAGCAGATGTCACACCCTATGTAGACAACCTACCTGCAAATCGTCCTCAGAGAGCTAATTTCAGGTGAATGTGACGATCAAGACCTGCCTGTTGTGAAACTGAGCCAAATTTGTATTTCTATTTTAAAGCCAAAAAAGGAAAGAACAATTTGCAGTTTGAGAAAATGTTGCTTCAGGCTAAGAATTGGCACACTGTCAGTGAGAGCAGTTTCCTGATTCATGATTAAAAACATCTCCCGAGCTGTCAAAAACCAGGCAAAAATTCACTTCACAAAACATTACACTTTTTCAGTGTAAAAACACACACCTGCAAAAACACACACCTGCTCCATTCAAGGGCCCCACGGCAACAAGCTGCACTGAGCTGGCCAGACTAAACCCGGTGATTGACCCGGCCTCCTGGGCTCCCTTGTCCCTCACCTCCCACAGCAATATTCTGAGCCCCTAATTGGGAAGTCTGCAGGCCCACAGCAAAGAAAGAGCCAATCAGGAGGTCTTCCTCTCTACGGGAGTGGAACTGTGCACTGGCTGTGGAGCTTGTTAAAGCGCAGTTACTGGTGGCAGCAGTGCACAAACATGCACACAAATACACATTCCAAATTCATGAGGCATTTACTGAAATTCCAAACTGTCTGTGTGACATTAAATAGCACTGAGTGAGAATTTGACATGGTGCATTTTAAGAAAGAACACAAAATCATGTTGAAATTATCAAAGCGTTAATTTTCTTTTCTTCTAACCATTCTGCTAGACAGGCAAGTTCAAACTTTTCCCTTGATGCACTATAGGAGAAAAATACAGTGCTCGGAATTTAAAAGCACAGTTCAATCATCAAGACTGATGACAACCCAGAGCCACAACAAAATGGATCATAGTTACTGAGTTGTACTGCTGACTGGAAATGCATTCGTCTCAAAAAGATTTCGAGGCAGATACACAAATACGCAAGGGAAGTTTTTTTTTTTTTCCTTTTCGATTAACTATCAATTTTTCCCTCTTTTTGGAGGTCAAACACACCAGCACATTCAAAGCCTGAGAGATTGTCAAGGGATAATGGGCCTTTAACTGAGAAGGTTTTGCTGGAAAATATACAGCAGCATGACCATGAGTTGCTATTATGTGAAAACTAAACTGTGGCCAAGCATTTCTAACACATAAACACAAGAAAACAACCATTACTTGGACAATCCTGCCTGACTGTTAATGAAGCATGCAAAGAGGCATTAGTCATTGTCCACATAAAGAATTTAAACAATTATGATTCCAATTTTTCAAAAAACGAATCAAAAGAAATTTCTTTGGGCTAGGGTTATGCAGGACTTACTTTTATGTTTAACATTATGAGCATAGAAAGTTGTTTAAATTCAATTGATTTTGGTGTTTTCAGTTGTTACAGTGTACATGTTAAAAACAGTGACATTTAATATTTCTGTAAAAAAAAAAACATTGATTCGTCTGGTAGTGGTCAATCACCGGTTTCTTGAACAGTGGGCAAAATTCGTCATACATACTTTACTGTAGTTTAGTAGAATTAAGCTATGAGCTATAAGCTATTTTAGAAGTTATTCGGTAAAACGGGATAATATTTTTCATTTCTCTGCAGGGAGAATGGGCCAAGCCTAATGATGCGTACACAAGTAACCTTGGGGAATAAGAAAAAAAAAAAGTTAAAACCATTTCCAGCTCAGGCACAAGCAGCAGAAATGACTGAATTAACTTTCACATCAGTGTGTGAGAACTTGGAACATTTGTCAACATGTCTGTGCATATTTAAATTTAAGACAACCCTGTTTTAAACTAAAATTGACAAACTAGACGCAGCACTGCAGACTGACAATCTCAACAGAAAGCCTGACTAATTATAAACTTGTTTTACTAGTGCTCAGGGCCGGCCCAAGCCTCCATGGGGCCCTAAGTGAAATTTGGTTTTGGGGGCCCTCTATTTCTGCTAACAATGTAGATTACTATTCCTATTCACTGAGCCAATGCACTTTACAGAAACCTACAAAAAAGAACAATAGAGCAATCAAACAGAGAAAGCACTTGTATTTTAAAGAGTACAGAAAAACAGCAAAGAAAAAAGTAAGACTTACAATTTTAAGACGTTGTGGACTCGCTATGTATGTGGCATCATCAGAACTGATGATGATTGGGACCGGATGCCTGGGGTGGAAAAACATTTCTGGGTGTCTTCTTTGCCTGTTTATGTTAGAAGTAGAAAAACAAATAGTCATCAATATCATAGAATCAGTTTTTGCAGGAATCAACTATGAAGCTGTTTTAAGTGTGGACTTAAGGGAGACAATCTACCTTAAAAGCTTTCCATCCATGATCTGAACACGTTGATCCTTGCAGGGTGGTGAGGGGGGCTGGTGGTGCCCCTCTCCAGCAGTCGTCAGATGAGAGGTGGGGTTCACCCTGGACAGGTCACACAGCCCTGAAAAGCTAGCAACAAATAAAATGTATGAAAGAGAAATGATAGATTAACAAGGAATAAATTCTGTTAAATTATTTTTTAAATCAAATCATGTTTATTAAGCACTTTGTGTTGAAAACACACCGGTTTTTGCTGTTAAAACTGTGGCCAGCTGGATGTGCTGTGCTGGCACAGGGGTTAAGCACAACCCACATATGGAGGTCTTAATCCTCAACACGGCAGTCGCAGGTTCGATTCCCGGCCTGGCGACCTTTGCCCACCCTTCTCTCATTACCCACTTTCCTGTCAATTAACAATCAAATAAAGGTCACTAGAGCCAATAAAACCTTTAAAAAAAAAAAACTGTGACCAGCTGCTCAGTTTAAAAAAATAATAAAAAAAGCCTTCCATCATGAATGTTCATCCTCAGAACTGGTCTTTAGGTTTTCTAAATCCGGATCCCTGGCTTCCTCTTTCATCTTCTGCAAAATATGCTGAAGATAAAAACAACGATGAACGAGTTATAACAACAGCCTCACAATATCAAAGTCTCTTTGGCATACTGAGCTTAATTAAAACCAGGTTAAAAAATTTAAGAAAACTATATTAAGTCGCAACACACAGAGCCTCCATGCAGTTATAATATGAAGTTGAATGATTGTTATAGTAATAATCATAAAAGTCACAAAAAGTTGATAAAATAATTATTTCTGAAACCAATGTAAGTTTGTTTATATCTTTACTACACTCTTTATAATTAAACGGAGATTATTAGCATTTGGAAGAAAACTTACCACCAGCTAGCAACACGTTAGCAGCCTTTGTTCCTTCGAGCTCCATTCGTGACCCACATGTTCTCTCCATCGGTTCTTGTCCTGTTGTGTTGTCGTCTAACTCGGACTAGGACGTCACCAGCTTGAATTTACCAAAACTATCAAGGCCGTATCTACTTTTAATTCAATTTGAAGAGCGTCTGTTATCTTCTCTGGCTTCATGGCTTTTCTTCTTTTTATGGCGCCTTTCAAAAGAACTGAAAGTGTGCAATACCGCCACCATCTGGTCTGGAGTGTGAACTGGAGCTAATGCCGTTCAACGGTACATCTTACTTCATACAACTGAAAATGGATTGAGTAAAGACAGCTTTCGTGTTTTAGTTAAAAAACTGAAAACAACAGATCATATTCGGAGAGATGTCAAACTGAAGAAACCTGCTACATTCAGTTTTCAGGACAAGTATTGTTTTTGTTGTAGAACCGCTGTCACTAAACTGTCAGTGTTTGATATTTTGAGGTATGAACACATTATTTACTTTGTTAAACAATATTACATCAAGTTCCACTATAAGGACAGTTATTTTCTTATTCTTTGACATTTTAACAAAAATAGTAAAATATTATTAAGGCACCTAAAATGTCATAATTTATTAGCCTAAAGTATACACTGAGATGTAATTTAAAACATACTGAAATTAATAATTTAAAGTAAGCTTTAAGTGAATTTTAAGTGAATTTTAAAAAATTCTATTTTGAGCATATCTTTTAAAATATATACTCAAAGATATCTTTTAAATATCTTTAAAACATATATTTAAAAAAATATTTAAAATATCTTTTAAATATACACTTGACCAAGTGTTTATTTAAGTGAACATATTTTGTTCACTTAAAGTATACTTTTATTTAATATATTTCTTAAAAGTGTATTTTGGTACAATTATATTTAAGTATGTTTAAAGTTATAATGTCAAAATTGGTACAAGCATGCTTTTAGTATACTTCATATATATTTATAGGTAGTAAACTTAATACTTAGTATACTTAAAATGTACTTAGACAAATGTAAGTCTATTTTAAATATACTAAAGTATATATTTTTTCACTAGGGTAGTCTAATTTTTTGTCACTGTGTATTAAATAAAATTAAATCTCCTTAGAACAAGTTCAGAGAAAACTTCAAACATATTATCGTCTGAAGGTCACCAGCTTAAAATGCAGCTTCAGTGACAGCTGGCTAGAGATAAGAGTCATCTGATATGAGTGGCAGACACTTTTTGAAAAGATCACAGCACAAGTGACATCAGAAGTCTCTGCTGAAAAGAAGACAGCTAACATTGACAGACTGAAAAAAATGTTTGTCACAGTAACTGGAGTCTTCAGTGATATGAGTTTTGCTCCTATGAGGCACCTTCATCATTTGCAAAGGTAATTAATTAAAACTATGGTAGGTATATAATCTTGTATTGCTTAAAACTTATTTGTTTGTTAATAACAAGTAAAAGGGAAGTGCAATCTGTGTGATTACATATTGCTTCATACCTGCCTAAGGAAGATAAAATTTGACTACAAAGTTTGTTAAAACTAAATAGCTTTCATTATATAATAAGAAACGATTTCCATAATTTCATAAAACACAGCAGCTGGCAGAAGTCTGCATGTGGTGTGCTGATGGTTTTGACTGTTTAGCATGATTCATAACACTCCTAATAGCAACAGGGAGGCCAGATGCCTCTCATCGTGTGAAATAACCACCAAAAAACCCGGGAGGGTGGGAGTTCTGATGGGCTATTATGAAGTGTGAGAGCATCTGATACTGCTACAGTCTAACAGCAACATACATTGAAAAATGGAAATGAAGGAGGCTTTAAAGTACAGCACATTATCACAGAGACACAGATACTAAAGTTTTGGAATGCATAAAAAATACCCATGTTTATTTGCAATAGAAACACAACAGCAAGCTTAAAAAATAAGAACATTGTATTATTTTTAACATAATATTATTTTTAACATAAGCAGGGATGCTAATTAAAACATTGTAAGCTACAACACATTTATAGGTGAGACTGCCTAATAAAAAATACTAATATCTGAAACGTAATCTCTTCCACTTCTTCTTGTTTATGTATGCCAGCTGCAACATTTAACCAAAGAGGGAGAGGCTAGCACCCATTGACCAGCTCTTCAAAACCTATGATGTCTTTTCTGAAAAGTTTTTGATTGTTTTGTTGTATTCTTTCTGACAAAGTTTGTATTTTACTGTACAAACTACAAACAGTTTGTATTGAGACTGTTCATCATTCTTCAATATTGGTTTTACTGGAGATATTGCTTAGACATTAACAGTTAAAATCCATTATAAGTAGTTACTTCATGACCATAAAGAACTGCCAAGGATGTGTACACCTGTCAAGCACAATGTTATGACCAATACTAGCTTATGTTAACAACAGTGATTATATCTTCCACATGGCAGTTGTTAGACACTGTGATGCATAAAACATTTTTTCTTTTAAGTAAGGTTTAGTTATTATTTGTCAAACTCATTCACACAATGTTAACTAAGACATATTGACATTCATTTTTAAAAGGGCTGTAACTACTAAAGACGTATTTACAATTTAGTTTTGTTATTACAAAATCAGTTCATTCTGTGTTGGTTTGTTATGGGGCAATTTTTCTGCCATAATCCAAGAGCACATATTTTCAGAAGCAGGATTTTATGTCTTTTGTTCTCAAAACGATTAATACTTTTGCTTACATTTTTATTTTGAAAACAGGATTTTATGTCTTTCTTCTCAAAGCTTAAATTGCTTGTACTCAAAACTTCTCCTCGCGCTCAGACTTAGTCTCTGCTCAGACTTTCTGCTCTCTTATGAAACATTTTCTGCTTGCTTCTGGAACAAAAATGCACCATCGCCTGGCAACCTCTCAACCAGTAGAATGAAAGTGTTGTACTTGGTGTGTTTGTTTCCTTCTAACGGGTCTGCCTGTGTGGCTGGATGCTCCATGTTACACTAAGCATCAACTAGCGGTGTGCTACTGATTGCTACAAGCTACTGATCTTAGGCAGGAGTTTGTTCACCTAGCCAACTTTCTGCATCCTGTGTGTAGCGCAGGTTGCTACAATCGATAGTAGCCACACATACACACCCGCTAGAAGGAAACAAACACACCAAGTACAACACTTTCATTCTATTGGCTGAGAAGTTGCCAGGTGACGATGCATTTTTGTTCCAGAAGCAAGCAGAAAATGTATTGTAAGTGAGCAGAGAGTCCAAGCAGAGACTATGTCTGAGCGTGAGGAGAAGTTTTGAGTACAAGCATTACAAGTTTTGAGAAGAAAGACATGAAATCCCGTTTTCAAAATTAAAATGTAAGCAAAAGTATTAAAAGTTTTGAGAACAAAAGAAATTAAATCATGGCTTCAGACTGAAAATGTGTGCTCTCAAATTATGGCAGAAACATTTCCCCATAATTCCTATTAAAACGACTTCAGTTTGCTACAACTGACTATAACATAACATTGGCACTTTTACATTGAGATTATATTTTTAAAACCGATTGAACATTCAAATTCAAAGTTAGATTTACCTTCCATTTAATTCTACAAAAAATCCAGTGGAAGATATCTTTCATAAAACTGAAAATAGTCTGATAAAAGTGAAAGTTATGTGGAACTTACTAAACTCCTCCACAGGTGACGTTTAATCTGATACCAAAATGCTAGCAGGAGATGATTGAAGTTCTTTAAGCTTTGAGGTCAAGTCTCCATGGTTTGTGTTAGTTTTTCAGTTTAGAAAATTTGGATGCCAAGTCAAGGCATCAAAATCATTCATCTCAAATCATTTCTTTTTTGCCTTGTGACAGGGGATATGGCAGTAGGGAATTCTGCTTCCACTGTTACTGGTCTGCAGCTATCCCCATATGCAGCACTATTATACACTGCATTCTGCAACATATCTGTCAGAAACAACAGTTTTCATGTTTTGTGGATTAGCAGAGCCCACATGCAACCTGGACACAGAGAGCCACAAAGTAGAAGGAAGATTTAATAATAAATAAACTAAAGAGATTACATCACCAGATAAAAACAATAACAGGAACGAGGGCAAGAGCAACAACTGAATCCAGCAATTAAGCAAAGAAAACAGAGAATTTAAATTATGTGGAGAAATGGTGAGTGAAATGGAAACCAGGTGAGAAGTAAAGCCCATGGAGTCATGGCGGCATTATCTTTCTCAGCGGTGTGAGCTTATCTTCTGGGTTAGGTTAGACCACATGAGCATGTATTTATTTTTCATGTCCACCAATAACCTTTGTGAGTCACCTTGATATTCACAAAGGCCAAAAACACTCCACAAGAGCAGCAGTTTTGGAGATTCTCTGATCCAGTGAAACAGCAGTCATAATTTTACCCCTAAAGTTTTTACGTTTGCAATTTTTTTTCTGCTTCTAATGCCAACTTTCTTAAGGCCAATGTTTTTGTGAGCAATCAAAGAAAATGAAATATGACATTGTGAATATTTCAAGAAATAAAGTATGGGGGAATTTGTCTCCCATAATTCAGACTGAAAATGTGTGCTCTTTTATTATGACAGAAAAATTCCCCCATAAGGAACTAAAGACATCTTTCCTGGAAAGAATATATTAATTTTACAGATTTACAGAACATTATTACCGGTATTTTCAAACTTCTTCATATAATTCTCTAATATGCCATGACTGGTAATGACAGGGCTGCACAGTGGCATAGTTGGTAGCACTGTTGCCTTGCAGCAAGAAGGTCCTGGGTTTGATTCCCAGCCTGGGGTCTTTCTGCACAGAGTTTGCATGTTCTCCCTGTGCATGCGTGGGTTTTCTTCGGGTACTCCGGCTTCCTCCCACAGTCCGAAAACATGACTGTCAGGTTAATTGGTCTTTCTAAATTCTCCCTAGGTGTGAGTGTGTGTGCATGGTTGTTTGTCTCTGTATTGCCCTGCGACAGACTGGCGACCTGTCCAGGGTGAACCCCAACTCTCGCCCGGAACGTTAGCTGGAGATAGACACCAGCACCCCTCCTGACCCCCCTAGGGACAAGGGTGTAAGAAAATGGATGGATGGTAATGACAGACAAATGACAGCAGTGTCAAAACTGGTTATAACTGAGCAATGGGTCTATGTATTATTTGCATCTTGAAAATGAACCTTATTGCTTAAAAAGAAAACACAACTTTTCTTCTGGGGCATATGCTGACATGTTTTATATCCTTTGTTTTTGTCAGTCAGTAAACTGAAATTGCAGGATGAGCTTTAATTTCATTACTGTTCAGCGTTGTTTAAGAACTGGTTAAACATATTTATAGCCTGAATGCTAATAACTTTTTAATAATTAAGCTAACTTGTGACAGAGATAATTCCTCGAGAATTTGCATGTAATAAAGAACATAACGCTGCAGTGTGACCACCATTTTCAGTACTATCTGTCTTCTGAGGACGCACTTGATTTTTACAGTGGAGAAACTCACCCTTATCTTTAGCGTTTCTTCAGAGGCAGTGGCCACTAAATTTATGGACACTTGTTTCCAAGGCAACTAACAACTGGTTTTGTCTGACCAAACCTGAAGCAGTCCATCTTTAAATTGTGCGAATATCTTCTTTTTTATTATTATTTTCAGAGCTGAAGCTCAATATATACACAGATATAAATGAGTGGAGTAAAAGCCCACTTACATGACACCTAAAACACAGCAGTAGAAAACACTTGTATCTGACCCACACCAGCCATTGAAGAGTGACTTTTTTATTTCATTTGGTCCAATCATTTTCAGCAACCTCCTGCTGTTATGTTTAATGTATTAGAGTCATATAACTATGCTTTCCTGTGACTAACTTATAGAAAATTATTTTTTTTAATTATTTATATTTATGCCTAAATATCTTGAAAGACAGATTTATCAAAAGTGACTTTTCTTTCGGTTTTCAAACAGCCTGTTTTTAAAACTTGTACTTCTAAAAGAACAGCACAGTTTATATAGATCACCCAGGCCCCCTGAGAAAAAAAATTGTTTGTGAACCTAAAGTTTATATTTCAAGAAAATGGCTTCTCTACAGTGGTTTTCACTTCCTATGTGTTCTGCATTACCCCAGAATTTCTGCAGATGTGAGTGGATCACATTAAATCAATTACTCTTCACTCAAAGCTTTAGTCCTGCATGGTAGGCCAGAATTATTAGCTCCAGCTCTGAAGGAGTTTTTTTCTGACACAGTCACATAATTGCGTGCTCACATGTGTGTTTATCAGATTAGTTGCTCTATTGTTCTCTTTGTATCAGAGTTTGTACTCACCTTTCCCATATCTGTTCCTCGGCAGTGCTGCTCTGATGTCTCGTTTTGAGCTGTAAATGTTGCCTTCTTCTCCCTCTTCGTTGCCCCAAAACTCATTCTCAGGATCCTCTTTGTGAATTTCCCTGCTGCTCCTCTGGTTGGTGTCTTGGAACAGCCCACCTGGAGCACACATCACTCACTCCAACATTTACTGCTCCGCTGCATTGTTCTGGAATACCAAACAGATATAATCAGAACCTAACTTCATGATTTGTTAGAGCTCAGAGCAACTGCTCTCACATTTCTCCTGCATAGTCACCATACAAATTGTCACTTTATGAACTCAAATTGGCTGTCACTAATTTGTCTTGGTTCAACTTTGCATCATGCACTGATGCCGGAGTTTTCCGTTCCAAATGTATTTTACACACAACAGAAACTTTGAGATGGGTTCTCAGCTGCCTTTTGCTCAACCTTTTTTCTTTTATGCATGTTTTAAATATATGTTCCTTGATTTTAGCCATGGAAATGTATTCAAAAATTGTAAGCTACAAGCCTAAATGCAATTTACAAGGAGAAGCATGAGAAATACTGATACATGCCCTTTGAAATGAACATTTTCAAAGATGGTGCAAAACATGTCCCGGTCGGATCCAAATTGATTAAGGGTGTAGTGGTACACAAAGATTACAGGATGGTACTTTGACTTTAAAGTCACTGTTGGGTTTGTTATGAGTTTACTGGAATAAAGATAATAAAAAGTGGCCACAATAGAACTGTTTCAAGTGGATGACCAGATTTTGCAAAATTAAATCCTCTTGTAAATGTCCAATGCTGTTTATGTTTTTCATAAGACTCTACAGACAAAAAAAAAAAAAAAGGTTGAAATCACTTTGGACATTTCTGTTTTATATCTAGAAAATCTAGTATATTTGAATGCATAATACAAGTTGCAAAATCTCTTCCTTGAAATCTCCCTCTGGTCAGAGGTATTCATCGCGACAGTACCGGTTTGTTGTCACATCACTTGCTGTGCATCGTTTCAAATGGTCGAATGCTTCAGGAAGATTGGTTTGGACATTAGCTTATTTTTTCTGTGCCAGTGGTGTTTACATTCAACTTCATGTTATTTCAAATGATATATTTAGATTTACTTTTGGTCCACCTTTCTTTCTCCACTGTAACTGCATGAGAAACCTTAATATTTCAAAATAGCAGACATTGGTGATTGCTGTGATTCCTCTCTGTGTTATTGTGTCACTTTTTAAAGTTACGCTACAGTACATTGTATTGCATTCTTAGTTCTGCACATATTTTTTTCAGGTATAAAAAAAGGTATTTGGTGCATGAGAGTACCAAACCGACCAGGCTATATCAGACATTTTATGTACAAATACCTTCACTGTTACACTACAATCAATGCATTGTTAGAAAGCAGAAGCTCCATTTTATAATAGAAAGTGTCTCGTACAAAGCTTCCCAAACTATCAAGAAAGAAAATTATAATGGAGCAAAAATCACTAGCAAGTGTTATGGTTGAAGTTACTTTTTTGTGTGCTTGCAAAATCACTACTGTTCACATCAACTAATAACTATGGGAATAAACAAACTGCCTACAAACAGTATTTTAATGACAGTGTCAATAAAAGATCCAAGCTGCAGGCTGAACAGATGTACAAAGTGATAATGGATAAATCTGTGTAGTTACAACATAATTCCCTGTCAATTTTCTGTAGGTTAATCTCAACTTTTTAATGTCTTTCATGTCATTGTTAACTGTAGTCACTTTAATTTAAAAAATAACCGCTGAAAAATAAGAAACTTTTCTTTGTCACCCTTATGAGCTAAAACTCTTATGTTTTAGTTGTTATTCTTCTGTTGAGGAAAATTAATCTATTAGCCGTTCCTCAATTAATCAGACCACTGTGAAACCAAGTGCAAGATCAAACACAGCTTTATTATCATCTGCAGATGGAGAACACACACACAAGACAGAAGTCTGAGCGAGTTCGGAATCGCTCAGCTAAACAGGCAGTCTTAAACATCATGCTGTTGACCTTTTTTAGATGCAGTTGAAAAAAACATTTTACACAATGTGGAACTATGCATTTTATCAACCAATCAACGCTTGTGGAACAGTTTGAGGTATCTCTATGACCTCGCGCCTGCGTCAGAAATAGCAAACACATATCCTGTGTGAGATGGGGTGTCTATACTTTTCCGAGAGTCTTTGTTCTTCTGCTACCTTTCTACAGATGCTGCAAGTGCTTCTGCATGTTAGGGTTGTTTCCTGTTGAACCTTGTGGCGAGTTAGTGGTTGGCTATATTTCCTGTTGAACTGCAAGCACTTTGTTCTGCTGTATGTTTTGACAGTTATTTGAGACTAAACTGTGTGACTTGTACAAGTATGCAATAAATGCTTGTGAATACATTTTATTGACTCTCTGGATTTAATAAGCACACCTTAAATATATTTAAAACACTTCTAATATTAAAAGGTAAAACAGGATTATATAAAGATTAAATACTGTATCCTAGGGACCTAAAGAAATAAACACACCCATTTGCAGGGAGTAATGGCCTGGATAAAAGTAAACACCATCAGATTGACCTGAGCTTATCAGAACACACTTCTAAAGTTAAAATATATCATTTGAGCACATAAGAAAAGTTTTGGCACCTTTACTGAAAATGCTTAATTAATACTGTGGGTTACTTCTAAAATGATTAAACCTTAATTAAACTTAATGAAACTATTTTCTTCCACAATGCTCAGGAGTGATAATTAAAGCCAGGGTTCTTCGGCAGCAGCTGTCAAATCTGAGGTTGGAGTACAAGGACAACTGCCTTCAGTTCACAAGTTGCAGCATCTTCTCATTTTAAACTCCGAGCATCATCAGCATACCATCAACCCCCTCAGCTTTTTACTGTGTCAGAAGCCCCTCATCATTTTGTTGATTGTGACAGATGTCTGTGTGGGGGCTACACGTTGCATAAAACCGCGACAGACTTTATTAAATCTCGCAGCTCCGACACTCAGCCGATCCCTCTCAACACGGCATCTGAAATGTAGCATGACCTTTCTGGTCTCATCAGACAGCCTCGGCTGTCTGCCTGATGTGTTTGGGTCCACTGTGTACTGACAGGATTCTGTAGGAGGGATAGAGCAATGCCTGAGAGGAGAAATGAAGCCAAACATTCAAGCCTATCCATTTTTAACAATGTTCTCGCTTCTCAATACCTTTCAATACATTCATGCAAAAATTTAAAGTGACATTGAACCATTGATTTGTATGTAATAAATTGACTTCGGTCAAAAGAAATGTTATATAAAAAAGCCAGACATCTAGGAAACCACATAAAAGCTTGTGTGTTTTCCAGCATAGCTGAACGTAGGATATTTAACATGAATTTTAAAAGTACTGGAACATCCAAGTGAAAAACAAACATCCAAAGCCAAAGAAAAGGCTGAAGAAAACCCAACTGAAACTGCAGCAAAATATGGCTCAAAACATTGATGAATACATGAGAAGGCCAAAGTTTTCTTTTGTTTTTACTTCTGCATCACAATCATGCCTTGCTTTGTGTTGATGTCATATACAATTCTAATAACATATGTGAGATTTATAAATATAATCCAATCAAATATGAATATTTTCAAGGGGTATTTAACCACTTGTAAGATGCTGCATATTAAACACACAATGTAGTTCTCCTATCATCAATGTTTAAACATTATTTATAGATGCCAGACACGAATTTGGTCAAATGTAAGATTTATCAAATTTTCTTCTTGGATTAAAAATTACTTTTTTGTCTGATTGTAGTTTTTAGTTAATTGCTTGTACATGTCCATTTAGAGTTTTTACTTAGACTCCTTTTGCTAAATGTAATTTTTTCCCTAGATATTTGAAAGGCAATCAAAAGCCTCTACAGTCTAGGCTGTTAGAGGTGTAAAAAAACCCAACATTTTTTGCTTCACCTATTTTCTACAAACCAATTGCTATTAGTACGAGTCATTTCTGAGAGGAAAGGGAATTAATCATCTAGTAAGTGAATCAGGCTCATTGCCAGTATGTTATTTTAAGGTTTAAGACATCAGTGGCTGTTATTTCCCAGCAGGTGGGCTTGCTTTTTGCCTGCTTAACTTATATGGGGTAACTTTTTTGATTACCTAAAAACATCTTGTATCTAACGCATGAGAAAAATCATTAAGAATTCAGAACAGATTTTGAGACAAAATCCATGAAATAGATCATATGTATTTAGGTAAACAGCAAATATTTATTGTTGATTGAATCTTAGTAAATGCTTAAGGAAAAATTTAATCACAGGCTTTATTTAAGCCAGCTGCCACACTGCTGCTAATGATGTGTATCCACCACAGAAAAACAAGCACAAACCAATTTAGTCCTGTGGATGGGGTTAATACTCTGCTTGCAGTTTCATAAATAGAATACAGAACATATGGATTCTTGAAGATGTAAAAATATTGTTTTTGCTCAAATTTACATAAGCTTTTTTTTTCTTACTTGAACACAAATGTTTTCCCATTGAGGTCTTTCTGTGTTATTTTTGGCTACAGCCAAATGTATTTCAATTACCTAGCTCTAGTTAATTATCTGGTTGTTAAAGGGCTTTTATAGAACTCATGTATAAGCAAATTAGTGAAATGCTTATCTTTTAAATCAGGTTTGTTGATTTTGGCACAAATTTGCCGTGCCGTTGTTTTAATCACACTATGCAAAGTCACAAGATTCATTTCTATCCAGTGTTGTATTCATTTTTCATATATGTCTTGAAAAACGATCTGTGCAAAAGTGCAAAGTCTTCTCCAGGACATCCACAAGATTCTTAATGGGGTTAAAGTCTGGAAGAAATCCATGTGGCTCCCAATGCATGTGTGAAAATGATGTTTAATGCTCTCTGAACCACTCATTCTTGACCCTGATGAATCCTAGCATTGACATCTTGGATTATTGCCGCGACAGCAGAGAAAAAACATGTATTAATGGAATAACCTGGTCATCCTGTCACGTTTGGTAAGTGGTTGTTGGTGGCAGGCTCAAACGCAGAACAGCAGAGGCGTGGAGTGAATGGAGATGTTTAATAAAAAATAAAGAATAAAACTTACATAAACCACCATGGAGCCGGTGCAGAGCACAACTCATAAATCCAAGGGGAAAAACAGCTAGGAGAACACAGGATGGAGTGAGGAAGTAATGGAAGGAACCAGTGAGGAGTGACTGAGAAACAGGTGCTTAAGTACTGGGAGGTTGAATGCTGAAAACAATGGACCAGGGCTGATTAGCTAACTGATTGCAGATGTGAGGGGAGTGAGCAGAAGGTAGGATTTGATTTCAAAACATTTAAATGATTGCTGATCATTTCTATCATTTGGGGGAGGTGGAGGTTTCTGGTCACATTTCTTCCTAGAAGTCGATTATTCCACACTTCCTACTTCCATTTTTCACGTGTTGAGCAGTTTTCAACCACATTTTAGTGGTCTCTGATTTTTCTTTATCTCCTTGGTGTATGTCAATGATTGAACCCTTCTGAAACAGACTAACATCCTGGTCAGAACCATGGAATGTGTCGTTTGACACTGTCATTCATTGTTGTGCAACTTTTGGGGTTTGGTAAGTTGTTACAAGCTGAAAGACAATCATCCAAGCATTAATTATACTGTAGGAGGTTCATACTAATTAGGCTCATACATGCACTACTTGAGTGGTAATGCATGAATGAATGATTAAAAGGTTCATAAAGTAGTTTCTACATTAACCACAAAAGATTAAGTAAAAGCAAGTAATATGGAAGCATCAACTAATAAGGGGACATTAGCATTAAAAACTACTTGGTAAGGGTACCATAAACATTTGACATTTTTATTCCTAAAAGGATTTCAGCAAACATTTTCACTTTCTCCATTGTTTTAAAGCATCTATAGCTGACTGCTGTAAATAACAATGCAGAATTTGCCAGCAGGCTCAAAATATGTAATCCCGCAAGCTGTGCTATTATTATGGCTAACGGCTACAAATGAAGCAAAAGTACAGAAGATCACCATGGTAGAATGATAATAATCGAGCATTTGATACAGGTGAAAAATAGAACTTGAAAAGTACAAGAAGGAGTTAGGATTTGTGTAAATGTTACTATTGAGGGTGAATGGGATGGTATAAGACTGAAGACTGTAAGAATAAACAGATTAATGTTCCTTTAAGAAATGCAAATCTCAGGAAACAGTTTTTTTTCCTGTTCCTTGCAGTTTTTGAAGTTGAGCTTTTTTTTCCTCCCCCATCAAGAAAAGCATCTGCTTTTCGTTACAGAAAATTGTTCCCTGGTGTTGCGTTTTCCCCTAATCCTTCATAAATGCTGAATAATCACTCATTTATATTTGACACACAACTTCAAACTTTCACAAGGCCAATGGGGCAAGTTGCTGGTTAAAGATCACATATATCGTGTAATGCATTGATTAGAAACTTTAGTGTCTTTTTCCTTGACTGTTGAACAGGAATTTCAGTAGAAAATCTAGAGATTGGCAAAAAAGTAAAGAAAATCATTGGTACCTTTACTTGTAATTACACCAATCTTCTCAGCATGTCATTTGTTCTTGATTAACTTTTTCCATAATTATGGACAAACATTTGCACCCTGGTGTGCATCTGGTCAGCCAAAATGAGCCCATATTTCCTGGTTGCTATGCAATCATGCAGAACAAACACTGGACTTGATGACTTTCACCAGATGGTTGCCTAAACCATTACAGATTGACCAGCATGTTTAATAATGAGAAACAGACATTGAGAATCAAATATGTTCTTTGGCTTCAAACTCATCACAGCCTGGGTAAAATTATTGGGTGAAAACTTCCATTTGCTCACAATAGAGAAGATTTTTCTGCAGTTTATTTTTGCTACACCCATCTTTGGATGGGTCACGGATATCTTGCAAGAATATGTGGGTTACACTGATGCTTTACAAATGATAAATTGTGAACTTTCATTTGATCTTTACTTGCATAGATGCCTTTAACCTCAGATTGTGAAATGATAGCCAAATGATTGAAGGAAAAATACAAACTGAAGAAGAGGGACATATGGTTTCTGCCTTATGAGAATTATGTCCCAAATGCATGGCGTTGCCCAATCCTTTCATAAAAATGCTTTAAAGAAGAAAAGTAAAGAAAAGTTTTGAGCCCAGTTTGAAAAGAACAAACAATACTTGTATACTGTGGGAGTTGATTCCAAAGGAGTGGATCCTGACAACTAAAGGTCCAGTCTACTCAGAACCACATCTCAAAAGGCAGTGTGAGAATAAAGCACTCTATTGGATAAAATGTGCCCCTAAATCTTTAGGTTGCCATGTACTGTGCTGTGAAAAATCATTTGCTCTCTTAGCAGAACTCTTCTCTTACCCAATCTAACCAAAAATCTTTACACTTAAATGCTGAAGATCATTAAATTACTTTAAGTACGAGACAAAAAAAACCCCTGAGTGGATGGCTAAAATTGTTTTCGAATGATTACTTAATTTATTAAAGGAAAAACGACATTCAAATTACATTAACTACGGTAAACCACATTTTGTGGAAACCTTAGTTCAATTCCCTTAACTACACACTATTAGCCTGATTATGGTCAGACCTATAGAAGAAATCACTGAGCTGGAATCTGTTTGATAAAAGGAAGAAGGTTTACACATAAGATGTTTTCAAGCATATTTTTCTGTGAATTATGATGATTTTTCACATACAACCTGAGTTAAGGACAAGCTGTTGTTTACTAAAATAAATAATCCCAACAATTTGTGATATGAAATAAGTTTGGTGATTCTGTCTGGAGAAAGTTGCTCTTAAACTCACTGAAGCTATGTTCACTCATATAAAGTAATTAATTTGTTTTGTAAATTATTCAATTTTTTACATCTAGCAACGTATCTACTCGCTCATGTTTGTTTTCCCTTTTCCGTTATAACTAACTCTGACCTATAAATTACTCAGGCCAATCAGATACATCCACAAAAAGATTAACTGAATGATGTTTGATGCTTCTCATGTTCTCTTCCAGGTTCTGTTTTACTGGGGGGCTTTTCTTGTTTTCTATATTTTTAAGCTAATCTCCTGTCTGGTTCTTCACTTTCTGCAATACTCATAATTAAAGCAAACGCTGTCCAATTTGCTGCGAGAGTTTAGGCACAAAACAATCATCAGATGGGTTCAGTTCAGGGGGGAAATATGGTACTAGGACTGTCACTGGACAAAAAATAACTGTAGAAGAAGCTAAATACAAATAAAATGATTTTTACAGACTAATTGAAAGCTTATAATGTTTGAAGGAGGTGAAAATTGAACTTAAGATACTTTAAATTTCTGCACATTTCTTCTTGAATGTCTATATCTTCATTTATTTTCTCTTGATCTTTTGTTACTCGTATGCTCTCATAAGAGAAATTGCTGTAAATATTTCATGACTGTGCAGTCTCTTATTCTTATTTTTATATTTTTACCTTTGGTTGAATCTGCATGTTTCAATATGCCTGTCACTTTGCTCCTGGTACAGCTACATTTTCCCACTGAGAGAAAATAAAGATTATTTCTATTTCTACACTACTGTGTTCATAAAGAATGACAGAAACGTTTGAGACCACCTTTAATAAGTCAAGGTGAATAAAATCTATTCAATCTTATTCCATGGAGGAAGCAGTTGAGTTCTGCTGTTACTGAACAGGAGAAGCCTTTTTTCTCCACCACCAGTTTCAACCACACTCTCACTGCATGAAGAAAAAAAAAAAATTTAATAAAAGCTCGACTACAGATCTGCACCACTTTGAGAACAATCACCTGCCATGTAGTCACCCTCCTGCGATGTAGCACGTGCTTTGCTTGTTTTTTGTAAGCCCATAGTGGCAAGCACAAAGCAAATAAAAAAAAATGCTTGTTTGGAAGCAGAGTCATAGTTTACAAACTTTTCTGTAGCTTCTGTATTATTACCCACCCATTACCCCATTGAGATAATGTCTTCCTCAAGGCCAAAGTCAAATTGATTAAACTTCCCATAGGAATAAATACTAGTCTGACCGAATAGAAAGTTGAAACAATTAAACATGGTTTATTGAATATAAAGTCTTTCTCTTCAAATAAATTATTAGTCAATGACTTAAGGATAATCAGATTGGTGTATTTAGTCTCAAAGACACCTGGCTGCAGCAAGAGGATTATGTTCATCTAAATTAGTCAACTTCTAATTAATTAACATTTTTACATTCCTGGGAGAGGAGTAGCAACCATCTTTCAGTCAATTTATTAATTAGGCCCAGGCCAATTAATAGCTTCAATTCTTTTGCCTTGTTTTTCTCATTCAGATTGCAAGCCCTCAAACCACTTCTGCTTATTGTTTTGTTTCATTCACAGGGCACTCCCCCTCAATTTTTAGATCAGTTTTCTGATTTCTTATTTAAATTACTGTTAAAGAGAGAAACAGTAATTACAGAGGGGGATTTTAACATTCATGTTGACACTGGAAATGATAGCCTAGTCTTTAATGCTATCTTAGACTCAATTGGCTTTATTCAAAACATCCACCAACCTACCAACTTTAGTCTTCATACTCTGAACCTTATGCCGACATATAGTATCACTAAGCCTCAACAAATAACAATATTTCCTCATAACTCTTTTCTGCCTGACCATTGCTTGATAACCTTTGAGTTTAATCTAGCAAACTATGCCACCCTGAGATAAATTATAGCAGATCTAACAACTTTAAATAATATGTTCCATTCTTAATGTCCTTTCTGTCTCTTTTATGAAGTGATTCAAAGCAATATGATGGATTTCCTTATGTAGAAAACGTTTGGACTACTTCAAACTAAATCAGTTTGTATAATTTAATTGGACAGACATTTTGTTTTGTAAAGTGACTTAACATAAGATGTTATGAATTTAAAAAATGTTCAATATATAAATAAACTAAATTGAATTGAATTCTTTTTTTATTAACATAAAATTTGAATACTTTTCTTTAGGACTGTGGTCTCAAACTGTTCGCCGAGAGACAACCTTTAGATGTCTATCGGCTTCAGCACACAAAATCTGAAATCTGATTTTCTTCAAAATCAGATTTTGAATCAGAAAGTGAGAGTGCTTTTCCAAAAACATGGTTACACAGATTTTTTTTACAACAATAGACAGTCCCACAATGCAGTTCCAACTGACATCCATGTATGTATATTAGTGTTCCTGGCCTAAAGAGTGGCTTTCCTCCAAATACTCAAATTATATGTAGTCAATAAAGATTTATTTGTTTCATCATTTAAAGATGTTTTCTGGCTCTATAATTTCTTGGTCCTCTAAAGCTGGTTTTGCTCAGGAATTTAATCCATGTATATTAAGCATGCTATTTTGGAGTATTACTCCTGAAAAAATAAAAAAAATCAGATGAACATGTGGAAGCCAGTGTGTAAAGTATCATGAAACAAATCATTACACAAACTTGTATTTTGGCACAGTGTATTGTATCGTATATCAGCTCTGAAGCCCATCAGTTGAAACTCAAATCAGCAGAAAATATTGAAATATAAACTGTCCAGCTGAAAATGCTCTTGTGATGTGAGGTATGCTGTTTTTGAGTAATATTGTGTGTTTGAGAAGAACCCATGAATACAAACAAGGTGTTTGCTTGGATTTTATGTGATGTTTAACTAAATAAATATCCACTGTTTGAAATTTTAATATGTGAAACCTTGTCATCTGGGTCTGATTTGTCTCATTAGGCACAGCTACAGGCTTTTTATTTGTGCCAAGGGGTGCACTCTCCATTTGCGATACTGAGTTTTGTATTACGTACAGGAATTCCCATTACTTTGCTTTTTATGGACACTACTGAGAAAAAAATAAAGTAAAATTTATTCATATTCATATTTTGAGCAGGTAGAGAGATCTGAATTTCTTTTTGGGATTTCCCTTCCCTTCTCTCCTTTGTTATTAACATAATCATTTCAGAGATACATTTGCAATTATTTGCTTGCATTGAAAAAAAAAATAGCAAAGAGGGATAATTTGCATTTCTTTTTGATGAACATCTGAAAGCAAAATTGTGTGGGATGTTACTTGTGGTTAATATATAATCCTCCGTAAATTAAAATACTACAAATGATATCAAGGTATGATTTATCTATATTTTATGAAAAGCATAAGGCATTTAGCATTGCTCATATGGCCTCTTTCTTATTTAGGGCAAAAGCCATACACTGGTTAAAGATTTGTCAAGGCGAGAAAATATCTGCAGATAGAGAAAAACAGTAAATATAAGGACTTTGTCTGGCCTTGTGTGACCTGATTCTGTCATGCTTTCAAAGCTGAATAGGCAAACACAGGGCAAAAATCTGGTGTAATTAGCTGCTGTGGTGGTGGAGTAATCCTGCATCTTATTCCGGGAAGAACTTCTTTGCTTACAAAAGCAGAAAGAGAAAGGATGCTATTTATTCTGGCCGATTAGTATGCATGTGTGTGACTTATTCATAGCTTTGGATTTAAATACTTGCTAAATTATTAAAAAAAGAACCCTAACATTGAATTTTTTTTCTTTTTTTACAAATTTTATTATTCTAATAGGAAGAGACTGACATTTTTGGCAAATGTGCTCATCTACTTTATTGCAGAGGGAAATCGATACCACTCCAGCATTTCTTGTTTGTTAAATTTGAAACTATGGCAACCATACCCTAAAGATTTTTATTTGTTCTGTCTAACCAGCTCAAACCGAGCTGAGCCGTTTCCCCTCGTTTCCAATCTTTTGTTCTCAGCTAAAAGATCTTTTTAAAAAAGCTGTAGCTGTTAACATCGTGAGAGCAATGGCAGTCCATCCATAACATGAAAGAGGGTGAGTACAATTTCCCAAATGTCAAACTATACCTTTAACAGCAATCGTTTCCTCCATGTGTGACATCAAGTCCAGGTACAGCCACCGCTTACCTTGTACCAGGATTTATTTGCTAAAATAATAAATCCTTTCAGCCTTCCTGAAATACTCTCGTAACTATCTGGTGCGCACAGGAAATGATGGCTCACACCGAGGAGGAACATAGCAGAGACTCATAAAAGTCTCACAACTCTGCCTTTTCTTCCAAAAGGAAGGAAAAAAGCCACATATCGACAGCATTCTCTGGATCTGCCTTCAGTCTGCTGCTTGTATAGAGGCATTATTTATCTCCACTCCTGCTCTATTCCTGAGAGGATGCTGTTGACAGCATTTCATCCCACTGTCTGAGAACCACTGGCTTCCATTAGGGTCAAGAATTGCAATATGATGTCTTAGTGAGAGATTTCACCAGTTGTGCAGTGTTTAAAAGATTTGAGAGCAGCAAAGTGATACCGAGGCAAAGAAAGAAAACATTTATTGTTCATGAATGTGGTGTCACAGAGGTCCTGTCAGAAAAAGAGTGGCGAGGAAAGGTCAATGTCTGAGGTCCCTTAAAAGAATAGTCTGTTGTTTTTGAAGCATTGCTTTGAGGAGTAGGTAAGAGTAGCCATCACCTTAAGTGGTCAAAAAACAAATCATTTTCAGTTTGGAGAATCAACTTAAAATTCTCATGAGGGAGCCAGGCTGAAAGATTTCCAGAGAATATTTCCACTATGTATACAAATGCAAATCCTTACATTTTTAAAATGGTTTCTTGAGAATGTTTGCGTGCTTATCCCCTGTGTGTAAGTGTTTGTGGCATAAAGTTTTGCAAAGAAACAGCAGCGTCTGCAAAGGATTGTTCACAATGTCTGATAGGATAAGAAAATACATTTTAAAAAATCTGGATAAACTGATTAGGATTATATTTGGAATATACCAAGGGATATTTTCTCTGCTTGAATGTGTAAAAAAGCAATGCAAATTTTAAGAAACATAATTTTAACAAATGTCCAGAAAAGTAGTATTTTGACTTGAATATTTGGACTTTTTTTTATAACATTTTTGTAATCCAGTATTTTTTTTATTCTAATATGCCTTTTATACTTTTAATGCATGTCTGAACTCCTTGGAAAACAAAACCTTAAATTGTGATACAACTATATCATAAATTTTCTAATCTATTTATCAAACATTAAATTGTGATCAGAATTTTACAAACTAAAAAGTCACTGGTTATATGGAATATTGTTGATTACGAAACTGTTTAAAAAGTTAATTATTCTCCAATAAATAAATGTACATGGCACCAGACTTATGTGTTAATTAGAGTTCTGGACATATGAAAGAGCAGTAACAAAATTGTTTGACTGCTTTAGCATTTTTATGTGGTGCCAGATATTCCCTCTGGAAACCTTCATGGCCAAAAGTGCCCCATGAGACTCCAATGGACTCACATATTTAATTTCCCTGCCTTTATAGAAAAAAAAAAAGCTTTCTGTATTGTTAACATTGCATTTGAAAGAAAAGTAGCTATAGTTTTCAATTCTACCAAATTCCATCAAATTCATGTGTAGCCACATGAGTCTCAACGGGATAATAAGTTAGAGGAGGGAATATAGGTTGTTGTGTTGCTGCATTGTTTCTCATTTTGAAAAGAATTTTGACAATTTTTTATCTGGATTGAAATGTGAAGTAATAAAATGCATTCTGTGAAATGTAAAGTCCTGTGTAATATATAAGGCATGTATCACTTGTGTAATTGCCCATTACAAATATTCCATGTGTATTGATGAAATGTGCCAAATCAATTTCTGAGTTAGAGCAAGTTATATTGTGTTATAGGATTTTTCCCTGTACTAAATGCCATGACTATCTTGGTAAAAATGTAATGCTTTACTGCTGATCAAAGGTTTAATGAATTCATTAGATTATTGGTCTCAGTTCCCTGCTGTGTCAGTAACCGTAAGTATTCAACATGACAAAATTAACCATGAGTGCAGACAGAGTGTCTGCATCATGTAACATTTAGTAATGTTATCTTGCCATTGCTGTATCACTGGTGAATAATATATGTCAATTCCTTTGGGGTGGTGAACATATGCTGTATACATTGAAGGTCAGAGTTGTGACACTTGTGGCATGTCCAAACAATAATTATGGCATTATGACTACACATGCTGCACTATCACATAATTACAAATCTGAATCCAAGGTAAATATGTAAGTGTGACAGTGTGAAAAACATATTTTTCACTATTTGTCAGAATCAGAACTGATGAAAAATTGACCATAAAGGCTCTTCCTCTTCTAAGAAAATTTTTCAGTAATTCTCCAACTGAGGTCACTCAGAATGCATTTAGCTGTTGGTAAGATGCTGACAAATACACCTTACAACCTCATTTAAAAAAACAAAAAAAATCTATCCTTTTAAGTCTTCCTGCCTTTTCTCTTCTCTGTCAGGAGGTTTGACTTTTTTTTTTTTCCTCCAAAAACACTCAGCACATTCGTGTAAAAGTGATACATTGCAGTTGTAAAAGACAGTCTAACATCCACATGACAGCTAGGTTTTACATTTGTGATGCCCACTGTTGTTATAAAAATTTACAGACTAACATTTTTGTGTCTCAGTGCAAAAGATATATCTTAAAGGAATTTCAGAAAAGCCGTGCCCTTGGTAAACGTCCATCTATGTCCACTGTTAACAGCAACCCGTATCTTCTCACACTATAGTTCTTGGCCTGCTTACAAGACCAGCAATAAATAACCAACAGAAGCAGATTTACAGTCACCGTCAGATAGCAGCAGTGTTTCAGCTTTGACTTTAAATACATATTCACAAGCAACACTGTGTCACTATACACCCACATATCATCAGAACTTCAACTATAGATAATACTTACATACTGATCATAATTACCATGACCATTACAACAGAAAAAGAAATTTCAGTGTCACATCAGGATTTAAGTATTTACATTTTTTTCTTCTTCCTTTTTTAAAGTTCTGTGGCTTAATTTCCATGTGTGAATTTCTGCAGTAAAAGAAGGCAATGAAGTGTCTCTAAGGTAAAAAGTAGTGAATGTGGAGTTTATCAGCTGGTACAGATGCTGTTGATGGTTATGATGCCTGGGTCCACCAGGCCCAGTTCCTCGTGTTCGTTCACGCACAGCTGATAGCCGCAGCCGCGCTTGCGCTTCAGCGGGGTCACCTTGGCGTCTGGCTTGGCGCGAGGTGGCAAAAGGAAGCCCACGCTCCCTGCGATCAGCATGTGCCATATGCTGTGGATGTAGAAGTAGTTCTCCTCCGTCTCCACGAAGGCGTACAGAGCCACAGCGGATGTGGCGATCATGGTGCCGGGGAACAGGAAGAAGACCCAGCGCTTCCAGGTGGGTGGGTAGCAACGCCGGCGGCGGATGGTGCGCACAGTCTGACAGGATCACCAAACAAATCATGTTAATGCTGCTGTACGCTTTATCCAGAATTATGTTCAGAATATACTGAGTGATCTTTGGTGTCGTTTTATTTTAAATATAATGCTGGCATGAATCTACAAAAAGCCACAAATATTAATTCAAATTACTAAAATTAAATCTCTATAAAAAAATAAATAAATAAAACAGAAAAATCTTGTCCGTCTTCCTTTCTATGTGAGTTTCAATTATATAGAAAATATTAGATTATTTCCCATAATTTGGAAAAAAAAAGTCTGCAGATTAAGCAACACTATAAATAAGAGAGCCCTTACATTGATTCCCACTCACATCACATCTAATCATTTCATATTAGATGCGCATGATTAGACCATCTCTACTTCTGAAGGATGTTTGTCCTGTTTAAAGCTTTTAGGTTTGGTTTGCTCCTGACTGTTGAAGTGAGAGTGAACTGCACATGTTTATCTTTTATTTGGAGAGTGCAAAGAGGAAACTTTACTATCTTAGAAAAACATGAAGGCTAGATTGAAATCTGAAAGACAGAACGCAAGACTTTCGGATTAACGATCATTAGACAGATGAGTCAGAATTAATTGGACCTCAAAACTAAGAACATGTCTGTCAAGAACCTCATGTCAGCTGTGAAGCATAGAGCTGGTCAGGTAACTATTGTGGAAAATGCCTAAGCACGGCACAAAAAGGCATAAATGGACTTGTTAATATCCATATCTACTTCTTTTCATGTAGCATGGCCAATTCAGAGACAGGTCATTGGAGTTGGAGCTCGCACATAATTAAAGTAGGATTTTAGATAAGGACCTGTTCTAACTTGAGGAGCTGAGGGACAGTGATTTTTTTAATAATCTCCGCTTGTGTTATTCTAAGGGGTTTGTATTCCTCACCACATGCATCAGACTGATCAGCAGATGGATTTGACTTGTTAGTCAGTCTCTTATCTATCCTGTCATGTATGCTCATGTTCTGTTTCGCAGTAACTAGATATGGTGTCTGTTTGTTTTAATCAACAGATTATGCTCATTTGTTCCCAGAAGCGCCACAATCACAGCACAAAAAGACTTCAACATTTCATTTCACTCCATCTCTATTTTCATCAGCTCCAGAGCACTGATTACTTGCACTTCTGAAAGATCTTCCAGAAAATGTTACCATGAAGAACTGCGATGTTATCAAGGGAAATGCACGCTCTACATTAGATGCAAAAATAATTACAAATACTCTTGCAGGAAATGGCTGTGATTAAGTTATTATGCAGAATACAGAGTGAAGACTAATAATCTGTGCGAAGTGAAGTGAAAAACAAAATGTATTTTGGCTGTTCAGTTCCCTTCTGCGCTGCATGTTTTTTTGTTTTTTTTTGTTAAAGCAAACAATTCTAAACTGGGAGAGTCTTTTCACGCTCCAGTCAGAGACTTCATTTAGTTTGGAGAAATAGGGATATTTTGGAACTGACTGATCGGAACCGCTCCCCTTCCTCTTACTGCTAATGACACCCCTACGCAGCGGCAGCAGCAGACGCTCTGTGCCCTCCGCTTCACTGATCTAATTTGGTGGTGTCTGGGAGCATTCAGAATGCCAAGCTTTGCAGAAACATGACAAGCTGAAATGAAAGGGCTCTTGTAGAGAACGTGTGGCGCTCAATCCGAGAGGCGCAGCACGGAGGGAAGACTGTTGAAATGCAGACATTCTCAGCCAAACAGCCTATAAATTATTAACTGTCAAGTAATCAAAGCAGTTGCCCAGGTTTATCTTTAAATCCTGTGACATTAGCAGTAGATCCAAGTAAGTTTCTTTTTTTTTTCCTTCTTTTTTTTAAAGAAGTTGCTGTGAGGAGTTCAGTTTTGTAGCTAGTTTTCATTTGTCAGGGAAAGATTAGAAATGCTGTCTCAGAGTTTAGACTTTCATTATGTTGAGCTTGTCATAATACACAAAAAGCTAATGCTTGGAGTTTGTATTTGTTAAATTGCACATGACGACATGACATTTATAATTAAATTACAAATCTGCCAGTGCCTACAGAAGATCAACTGAAAAGAGGAATTTGGTTGTGTTTGGTAAACCAATAAATCAACCTTTTAAGAAAGATTTTAAAGCACAGGATTCTTTGCAGTAAACAGTTTTTTAATGGCATATTATATAAATGATCACCTACTCTTATTGGCTGTATTGCCCATTTAATTTAGTAATCTTGGAGGGGCAGGTGTTCAGTGTCATATTTACAAACCTAAGGTAAGAAATTCTTGCCTCAATTAGTATTTTTGTCACAAAAATAAAACTATATTAATACATCTTAAATAAATAGATTTAAAAAGTAACACTCCACAATCATTCATGATGGTAGAACTGGTCCTTCTTACTTCAGTTTCATCTAAAAAAGTTTTAGAGTGTTTAGCTGTACTCCTGCAGGTAGAGCACAGCTGTGCTTTAATTTTTGACTGGCTCCACAGGGACCTCTCTGGTTTTGTCATTCAAACAGATATACTCGAGATGCATGATGCAAACATCCATTGTTGCCAAATCATTAAGCTTGTTACTATATATAGCAAGTACTCAGACACCTCTGGCAACCAATTTGCAAAACAGCAACTAGTGACCTGGTGTATTTTTGGAGTCTGGTATGAACGCTTAGTCTCTTATCAAGAAGAAACAGCTGCTGCCATAGGTTGCTACCTCATTTCAAAGCACTCACAGGTGGCCCAGTCTTCATGCAGCTGCTCTGCCTTAGTGCCACCAACAATAAAAAAACCTTTGGATTTTAAGTCAGGCTGCAGTCGAGCAGCAAAATCAAAAGCAGCATGTTTCTGTGCTTTCTGTGTCTCTTAGATTTTTGAAAATGATTCCAGTGGGTTCATAATCAGCTGATGAGTTGGATTGATACAACTGGAACGCTCATCAGTGTACCTTCAAATTGAAAAAGAGGATGTTCAACCGAACAAAGCAGTATCAAATGTAGCAACAGCTGCTGTGAAACTGTGGACTCTGGCTGAAATTCAACATCAGATTTGAACTGCCAGAGTGATCCAAGTTTATGTCAATAACTGCTGACAACATTAATGCGCAGTAATAAAATGTATACCAGAGATCATACACATACAGTCATCAACAATGTAAGATGCTGCACACTTACAGTACTCATTATAGGTTTCTATGTGGACTAAAACAATGTTAATTTAAAAATCTACAAATTAGTATATATTTTTAGTCTCTTTTGCTGGCCGTGTGCTGGGAAAAAGGAAGAAGGCTTGGAATTTTATTTAAAGAAGCATTTTCTCAAGAACAAACAGAGGAACATTTATTTATAACTCCACGCATATTACAGAAGTTATTTACTTTGTTTGGTATTCCCACTGTTGGTTCCATGAAACCACCAGATAGTAATATATTTAAAAAACATGACTGAATTATTGCTTGATGTAGTCAAGTTGTGAAGTAGAATATGTGATAATGGATCAGTTTTAGTTTTAGATCAGGGTTTGTTGGACTTTTGTAGAAACAGTTAACTGCCAAAATATATGGAGAGAGGTTTGAATGTTAAGGAACAATCACAATCTACACTAAATCTCAAATAGATGGATTAACTTTCAATGTTTTTGGTAATTTGTTTTGCATTGAAAAATAATGTCAAATTTAGTTTTTTTATTATAATGATGCTTTGTCCTCTTTGTGCTCAAACACAAGCCTTTGCAGGGAGGATTTAAATGCTCTTTTAGCTTTCAAGGGATCCTTCAGCGAACAGTAAAGTAACTAACTCTCATAAACAAAATTCCTACACTTTATTCAACACTTGTTTGTTTCTCCAAGGAAACAACAAACTTGTTTTCAGACTCACATCTAGAGGGGTTGGTGTTAAAGGCTCTATTTTTTTTCAAGAATCCTCCCTGAAAGACTATTATTTTTATCTTCTCAGTTCAGGGAGCACATTATGACTCGAAGAGTCAGTGAAAGTACATGCAGAGTTATAATGGAACTACAAGCCATGACTAATACCCCACAGCCAGTAAAACTTTCAAAGCCTCTTCCATGCTAATATAAACTACCTATGTTGGTCAGAAACTCTAGTTTTTATCCACACACACACACACACGTGTTCTAGCCCTCAACTGGCTTACATGATAGATTAAATGCTTTAACACCTTCTAGCACATGGAACATTAGGAGGACGGCACATAAAACACGTTTCTTCTGCATGTTTGAACCAGCGTGGCTTTGAATGTTAAGCACAAATGTGTTGAAATAATTGTCTTTCATCCTCTGGGAAAACCTCTTTGTAATGCATTCAGAGCGGTGTAGATAACTGTGAATCTGAAAGACAGGATTCAAACTGTGCAGCTTTCAGAAATTCATTTGAACAAATAATTTTATATAAAGCATTACTTGAAGTAATTTAAGGCAGCTTTTATAATCCCTTAAAAAAGACACCTTCACCCATCTGATCACATCTATTTTAGAATTTTCCCTCAAGTACAATAAAACCTAATAGGGAAATGAACTTGATTTAAAGAGAAATGGTCTGAACCTGAGCATAGGAAATCCCCTTACCCATGCTACAGCCATTATGCCCAGCGCGAACAGGCTAGGTCCCAGCAGGTTCCACAGACCGTGACGGTCCAGCTGCAGAGCCATGGAGAGAGACATCGCCCCCAGCAGATACAGCACCTTCACAGGATAGAAAGAAAAAAAAAAAACAACACACACACACTGATCAATAACTGTCCCCCATTAACACTGTTCAAATCATCTCATCACCAATACATACAAGGAAGATTGTGTAGTGAGGCAAAAGCACGGCTCTGCTATTATTGATTGGTCTGAATTGTAATTTTTTGTAATTTGTGCAAGAAAATGACTTTACTGAATTTGTTTTCCTGCAGATTGTGAAAATATATAAAACAGACTAAAACTCCACTGTCCTACAATACATTGTGACAACTGAAACAGCATGATATTTATTTTAGATTTTATAATGCTAGTGAAACATTTGTTCAAGATTTTCTGCCGTGTTTCTGTAAAATTCGTAAATAATTTTAAAACAATCAGCAATAAAAAGATTTGCTTCCATCTCTCCTGTGGTTGCACAGTGTATCCTTGGAGGTTAGGAGGACAATTTGCTCAACCTTGTTTTAGTAATTTAATCTCTGGAGTATTGTGGTGTTCTTGTAAATTTTTATATCTTTTGTTCAAGTTATCTTCTGTATTTATTTATCAAGTTTTAATTAAATTTATTACAATTCAGGTATAAATTACCTCATCATGGGCATAAATGTCAAATTGTGGCCTATGAATAATGCCTTCAAACATTTCTTTCCAAAGTGGGACTAAAATAAACCACATAATTTAAGTAATATTTAGAGACAAGAATTAGATTTGAGGTACAGAAGTCACACAATTTTCATAGCCATCAAAGACCTGACCTAGTTCTAGATGGAGATCTGAATTCTCTTTTTAGGCTCACTTTAAATTGTTTCCTGGCCCTGACTTTTAAACATAGCCCACAATTTTAACCGCCAAATCAATAGCCTTAATGTTAATCTGCTTCGGCCAAACCAAAAACCATTCTGATGGGGAATTGTTGTTTTGTTTGATAGCCAATTCTTTCTAATTTTAATCTACCAGACCCAATCTATCACCATAAGACAACAGGAAAGTGGTTCGGATGAAAACAAAGCTAAGCTAAAACTCTAAGGTCCAAACCTATCATAAACTACCACCAGCATTTCCAGAGAAGTGAGTGTAGCATCGCCATGGACATTTCAGAATTTGAAGCTGTCCGCATGGGAAAGCTAAATGTTTCTGGAAATAAGTTTTATGGTATGAAGAGAAAGACTGAGGTGTTGGTTAAGATTAAACTTCAGATATGGCACCTACCTCAACCCAGTTGAAAATGTATCAACTATGATTAAATGTCAGATTTGTAAGACAGAGTAAACCAGATACTCTACCTTATCCAATTAGAAAAGTATGTTTCATTCAAATTTGGTAAAGCAAATCTGTTTAAATAATTATTTGTAAACTGTGTTGAAGTATGTTGGTTAGATTATAATTTCAAACTTTCGCACTTAATGTTTGTTTTTGAAATATCATTAAAGTTGGTGATGGCATCATCAGTTAACTCTGGGATAAAAAAAAATCTAAAATATAATATGAAATTTATGTAGATGATGCATCTGGTCATTTTTTGTGTTGATGTGGTACTTTTTTATTTTTAAAATCATAGAGGCATCGAGTTCTACTAAGTTGAGGCCAAACCCCAAAGCTCCTTTTAAAGAATCTAAAAAATAAAAAAATGTGCAAGGCTATGAGAGTGGAAGGCACAAAATAACAGTAGAAATAAAATAGGAACACTATGCCCCATGCAATAGATAGTAAAAGTAGTTTTTTTATTCTTGTTTTCCCCAATTCACAATTCAAGATAAAGCCACAAGATAAAGAGATAAAATGAGAGTAGGGGGGGGGAGGGAATCAATATGTTGTACACACAGGCTTCAGGAAGACTTTCGCCTGCATTCTTGTGTCTGGTGGACAATGTGAGGAGAAACTAGGGAGTTTGGAGCTGGGAGGGGATGACCTGCCTGCAGGAGAATACGACTAATTGACACAGACCAAGGAGAAAAGGAGCTTTGCGGTGCAGCCTGAGGACTCTGTGCAGCCCGATCATCAGTCATACTGCGCTGCTGGATCATACGGAGGTGCCCAAAAATGCATGCATTGTATACAGGCATGAATGCTCTGATGCTCATAGGCAAGGCTTTTTTTTTACTGTAATGAATCATTATCAGTCACTGTGACAGACGAGCTAAAGCAAACTCCTGTCCTCTGGTGTTAGTCTATTTTTATCACCAACCCATATTTTCATGCCTAGCAATGTACAGTAATATGTTCTGATGTGTGTACGTGTGAATTAAATGCCACTGCAAGAATACACTGCCTTACTGGGCAAAACATGTTCCAAAGTCAGTTAAAATTTAATAAGTGGGAACATGGACAGCACAAGTTTCGAGCTAATCACAATATTTATTAAATGTAGGGTCATGGAGCTAATTAAGAATTTAATAATGTTAGACACCTTGTGTGTAACCTTTGGTAGGTAGTTGCTCTGATTTTATTGGTTTTGCATGCTCTTTTGATCTGCTTCCATTATTGGGTGCTACTGTGACTTAACAGAGCTGATTTGTTGAGCTCTTTAAGAATAATCACACTGTGTCTGTATGAAATGTATTGCAGCATTTCTTTTGGGCTTCAACTCAAAGATATTTTTATCAGAAAATACAGTAAATTTATATAATTTGCATGCTCTTGCACAGCAGTGAGCCTGGAGTTTCTGGTATTTCTTTGTATTCTACAAAGAAGAAGTCAGTCTTTCTTCTAAGATGTTAATGGTCTTGAGAGATATTTTAAGGTTTAGCTAAGGTCTTTTGTTTGGACTTCAGATGCTTTTTAATATTTAATCATTAGCCCATGCTTTTCTGTAGGAATAATTACCAGTTTGATCAACTGATTTAATTGCTTTGAAGTTTTGTCTTTTCGAATCCTTGTAATTTTGTTATTTGAGAACATAAAACAAGTCATCTGCCTCAGGGCATTTAGGATGAACTTTGTTGCACACTTAGGTTAATAAATGATACATTAATTTAATCTGGTAATTTTCTGCTGCAAGATTTTCTGCACAGTTTTCTGACTCCCAAAATATCTACTAGTAGGGGGTCATTATGTCTTATATTTTTACCCAATAAATAAAAAATACTTACACATAAATTTAGAACAAAATGTATACCATGATCAAGATGTTTTTATGTCAATAGAAAAGTTTGAATTATTCCTCCTGCTGGTGAAATGACATATCAGAACATTTTTATTGATAACATAATTTTAATCATTGTCATATTAGGGTAATGTTTACATCTTTTATACTCTAATGAGATTGCAGCAAAGATCTTAAAGATGCGCTAAAGGTAGAGGTTTCTTGAAATAAACACTTATTTCAAGGAATCTGTTTTGTGATGCAAAATATTTGCACAGTGCTGTATTATCAATAACAGACCAAGAAACACAAGATGCAAAGACTGATAAAAATGAGATTATCTGGCTAATTTTCTCTAATTATTAATTATTCATGCACCGTTGTAACAAAAGGTCACCAAATAATGTAGTCACAACAATCTTTTTATTACTCCAACAAAGATAACTATTATTTGCCTTCATATTAATAATACTGACTAGTAACCTTTAGCAAACTGAGATTAACAAATGACCCAGAGCGCTTTCTGTTTGCAGACTGGTAATATATTCCGTTGACAAATTTGTAGGAACTTTTAAGGCTTTGTGAATCTCGTCTGAGCTGCACACACACATAGACGCAATCAGAAAATGAAAGGTCCTTTACCCTCTACTGCTGCGGCAGTCCTAGACATTGATAAACACACACACACACACACCAACACACACACACATTGTCTCTTTTCAAGTACACAAGCGTGCACGGTTCCTCTTGCCAGTCCTGACATGTGCGATTTGATTAGTGGCTGCATACTGCAGAACTAAGCAAAAATGAAAACCCAAGAGGACAGCAGATGTTCATACTTTCCCCCGCTCACACCTCCCTGTCTCACCACCTCCACCCTCCTCTCCCACTGCCCTGCGCTTCTCTGTCTCATTTATAGACAGGGACACACATTTACACTCACACTTTCCCCTCCGACTGCTCCATATTGGTGTGCAGCCAGGGGGTGACCCAGGGAGAAGGTGCACCTGTTAGTGTTTACTCTCTGCAATATGTCAACAAGCCGAGAATTTAGTGCCACACTACGCAGATTCTGATCTTTTAATTTATAACTAAGAACGGAGGCATATGTGAGATTTGTTTATACACAGCTCTGGAGAACTCTAATCTCTCTTTGTTCTGGCTTTTATTCGACTCATCACCCACTGACACCACAAGACAACACGAGCGGAATCTATTGCTATCCAACGTCTGGTTACAGATAGTTGGCCATTTCTCACTATCTGTCCAAAAATAATTGTCATTTTAAGGAACGACTGCTTGTTTCAGTAAATACCTGAGCCAATTAGAGCAACTAAAGCTAATAAAATTTGGGAATGCTCCATGATGTATGTGAAGAGTTTTGTTTAAAATCATTTAATGCAGGATATTTTCAAGGCAAAATATGAACAGTAAGAAGCATCAAAACAGAGAAGAAGGGCATGGACTTGTTACCAGTGTCAAGATACACAGCATTTCTCAACCAAAATTTCTTTAAATAAAATTTTAAATTAAATGTTAGACAAAGGGCCACAGTGACTGCAGCTTCCTCTGCTTGCATAGAACATAGAGTAATGTAGCATTACTCTATGTAATGCCCTCCCCCCACCCCCGCCTATTGCTGCAAGTAGCCTGCCAGCAAGCTATAGCAAGGTTGATTTCATATTTGTTTTCCTTAAAAAGAAAATCCTTCATTATCTTTTTTTTTTTTTTTTTTTTTATATATAAATGTATTTTAATAACTTAAAACTAAATGTGTTTTCAAGCTGGCTTGAAAACTTCATTTCAGAGTTACTGGTCAGGTGTGACAAGTGTAGAGCCTACAGGTTATCTGGGACCTGTTCTCTTGATGTTCCCTCAAGGAAAACTAAACAATATGAAGGAACATTCAGTTTCTAGGCTCCACAGCTAAACAACTCCCTGAAATCCTGAGATGTGTAGAAACTTTTGCCTCCATTAAATCCGGACTGAAAATGTTACCATTTACCTCAAATTAACATTCAGTGCACAAGTATTTTTATTGGATAATTTTTAATCATGTTTACCTATTTATGGCCTCGAAATATGCAATTCAATAAATTTTTATATGATGTATATTTTGATTTTTAACGTACTTTGTGTTTGAAGAGCGACTCTCTTATCTATGTTTTTTTATTTATAAAATTACCTTGAATATGAATAGTGGTATACAAATGAACCTACTTTTCTGCTTTGACTTTCCGTGCTATTCACACAGACCGAAGGTTGACTGATGCATCTACTGATGATGTCAAAAAATCCTTATTACAAGATTTCACATTGTTACAGCAATTCATATCAGGCTGACAGATATGCTGTGGGGGTGTAAAAAATACATCTGATCAATGGGAGAGGTTAAAGTGATGTTTTTCTCCATTTTTTAGCTTGCTGATTACATGGTGTGATAAATGACCCGCTTTTGGCTTCTCACTCATAAAGGTTTTACTGCACTTTTAGTAACAAGAGTAATTTTTTTCTTCATTAATGGTGTCAGTAGTCATTTTTATAAATGTGTGCTGTGTGTGATAATGACACTCTAAACCCATTTAATGGACTGTCCTGTTGCGTCTCATTTTATTTGTCTAATTACAGAAGTAGCAGCTAAAGCTGGTCCCCATATACACCTCTGCGTTTAGAGACACATATCTTTCAATATTTGTTTGCATAAATGTCCGTGCAGCAAATTAACAGTGAAAAACATTCTTCCCCTAATTTGACAAAAAAGTAAAACCAAAGTCATTTAGGTCTGAGAAAACGTCCTGTACCAAACAAAAAATATTTTTTTTGTAAGGATCAAGATATTTTTTCAAAACCCATTTTCATAATGAGCATGAAAACCTCATTGGTTAATTTAGGGACTCCAATGCATTTGTTTTTGATCAGAACTGATCAAAAGTGTGAGTCAAAAAGATTTGATAGGAGGAGTGGTAGATAAGCATTAGCTTTATTTTATTTTATTTTCTAGGTATTGGGATTCTTATGTTAACCAAAAATACATAACTAAAATAATATTGCGCCATAATTCACTTCCTTTTGATTTACCCAATTCCTCCCAATATTTTAAAGATGGTTTCACTTTCAGCAGTTTGATAAGATTATTCTAAAAAAATATTTCAATAACATTTTATACACTGACTAGTTCCCTTTATTTTATTGCAAACATTTGGTAGTGTTCTTGACACAACATTTAAAACACAAAAGTTTTAAAATAGCATTTTCTTTCTTTTATGGCAAGAAAGAAAAATATGTATTGACTGTTACGAGAAGCTAAGTTTCCATAAAATTACTTATTTGTTGATTACTTAGAAAAACAGTGAAAACATACCTGTTTGATGATGGATTTTAGCCTTGCCATAGCAATAACTGTGACCCACACTGACATGAGGGACCCAAGGAAGTCACAAAACTGCAGAACGTCATACTCCATGATGCAAAAGACCACGATACCAGGCTGGTCACATGCATGGTAAAACTGTGGGAAGAGACAAAGAAGACAGCTGTTACACCATCAAATTTCTGGTTCTTGCTATGTTTTTTTTTTAAGTTTGAATTATAGATTTATTTTTACTCTGTAGTTTTTAAAAGCATGATATACAGAAATTGACTTCATCTCTCTTGATACACCTAACGTCTAATAGACACACTCCACTTTCACAAAAGAAAAATCCAGCTTGAACTGCGTTTCTGAAGCTCGACTTAAGTTCATTGCCACACTTAAAAAAACGTTTGTAAGGGAAACTGGACTGTAATTTATCAGCTTTTGTCAGCTTTTTTAAAAGGAATTTCTCCAGAGCATAGAACAGAAAGATGTGAAATGGAAGCTCCATCTAACCATATGGTTTCAGTTTCTTAAAATAAATCTTTCTGTTGAGAAACTAACAGCCTTTTGAAAGTATTCGTGCCTCGTAAACATTTTTTCACATTTCGTCATTTTACAACTATAACCTTTTATGGCATTGTGAATCAAAAGTAATAAATGATTTTCAATTATATTATATGATTTTTTTTTTTTATTATAAAAATTTGAAAAATTTCAGATTTCAGATACTTTAACCTTAGTGGTATTTCTCTACCACTATTGTATACATAACAGTTTACATTTTGGAAAAATCTTTGTTCCAAAATATTCCAGGCTGAATCAGATTGAATTCCAGGGTCAATATTATTTTTCAAGTCTCACCTCAGATTTTAATTAGGATTTAAAATTTGACAAGGATTACTTAGGATTTCAACTTTGATTAGGCCATTCTAATGCATTACAAATGCTTTGATCTAGCCATTTTGTTGCAATTGTGTGAAATGATAATTTAGCATTACGAGTCAGTTCTGACTCGCTGCTGTCTAACACCTTCTTCTACCTGTTTGAATTGTTCTTTTCAAACCAGGACAAATCAAAGACGTGAACTTTAAACTTCACTTTGTTTCTTATTAACGCTGTTTCATAAACTACAAATGAGTCAATCTGTTGACCAGACAATTGTTAGTCATAGTGTATGACTAACAGTTCATACACTATGAACTGTCATACACTATGACTGTCAGTCATAGTGTATGACTAACAGTTGTCTGGTCAACAGATTTCCTCATCTGAGCTGTGAATCTCTGAAAAACTTTCCTCAAGCCTCATGGCTACTAGGATTTGAGTTTCTTTTCTATAATCTTACCGTTCTTTCGATTTTTCAAAACCTTCTCCCTGAACTTGGCCTTCATGATGCTGTTTGTTCACTAACATGTTCTCTAGCAAACTTGAAGCCTTCACAGAAAAGCATAATTTATACTTTATTTATACAGGTGTTATGATTATTTACTCATGAATTGACTTTCAAAGCTAATTGATTACATTGGATTTTCTTTAGGAGTACCACATTGAGGCCACTTGAAAGCAAATCATAGGCACACTGTTTACATTTTTATTTGCAGATTCACTGAAAACTATAGAAAACCCCCTTTTTCACTTAAATTGTGCAACATTTTAAGGAAGTGCATTTGTAAGTTTATCAATGATACTGATCAAGTTCCAGTTGTAGCCTGTTTGCGTTGGTGTTGGCAGACGGCAAAGGGTAGTCATGGCAGGCCTCCTAGCAGTCCTTAGAGACTGGGAATGCACTGTGTGTTTTGGATTCTCAGGGTAGAGAGCTGTCAGACACCCAGTAAACTGTAATCTGTACAAGACTGCCTACCGTTCCTGAGTGCTGACAGGGTGAGGAATTGGTCTTCATGTGGTGTTGTTTGTTTGGGCTGCTGGTTGTCACTGATCTTCCTCGCCATTTGAAACTTGTGCTTAAAATAATACTGTAACACTCGCTGAACGTTGCCCTACAGCAAAGGGGTTGTATGAAGCCTTAAGGAGAATGTAATCGGGGGCCCATCTTCCTATTGACAGCCTCGCCACCACTAACAGTGTTTCAACAGATTTGGTAGAATCTGAGAGACTGAGCCATTTAATTGGCTGAGTCTAAAAGCAATCATGATGATTGGCTATTATTTGCTGTTGGTATGTATTAGTGAACAAACCAAGCTTCAACACAAAGAGAAGGTTAAGCTTTCAGATTGTCACTAGGCAGATTGTTATCTATATTGAAATCTAAATTGAAATCAAATTTAATCATTTTCTTACTGAACAAATTGAAAATTTCAGATCTATGGTTTGTGTTGAATTTCAAGCATTTATGGGAGGCCCCTGATAGTTTGGGGCCCTAAGCGGCAGGAATCACATTTGCTTTGTGCTGGCTCTGGCAGGGATCTTGTCAAGATCAGTCAAACCTGGGATGCTTGCAGCAAATGACAACTCATGTCTTTTAACAGGGTCCATGCTCACAAGAGCTGTTATCCAGGCTCTCATCAGGTACCTGACTGTCAGCACCTGTAGTAGCAGGACCCCAAGACAAGAGTCAACAGCAGAATAATCAGTTTTACATTGACATAGGACCTACATATTCAGCTCTGCTGCTCAATAGGAACATGAAAGAGAAAGTCATGTGTGCACTTCAAGCCTGGCCATAAATTCCACCATACCTTTTGGATATTATAAAGAAATCCTTTGAGCTTAAATGAATTTAGCTGGACAAAGTTTGAAGGATATTGATTTAAAAAAAAAAATAGCAGAGGAAGAAAGACCATTTTAATAATCGCAAGAAAGTCTTGGAAGTAAATCTACTTCTGGATATGCAACAGGTGAGCATAAACTGTATTGCATTATTAAGTGATTTGCAAATAATACAATTCTATGTTGTGTAATTTGTTTTGCCCACTGAGCCTAATTTCTGAAACACATTTCCTGTTCTGGATGCTTTCATGCTTCTAACATTTATCACATATATATATAATTTTCAAACAACCCTCTTTGTGACTGTAATTCGTTTTCAGTTTACCACCATAAGCGCTTGCATAATGTAGTCATCAGCACTGCTTTTGTGCCAGACTATTATTAGGTGTCAATCAGTAGAGCAGCATGAGTCCATTGTTAGGAACTGTGTGAAATTACCTGCATGCATCACTTATGTTTATATGCATCCAAGTACAAAGAAAACATTCCATGATGATGATTTTAATCTTCAGAACAACACTAAATTATTTTGTTTTTCATGTCTTCTTTAAAAGCGTCTGAATATGAATCAGCAATGAAGTTTCAGAGTTTCAGAGAGATGTAAAAATATAGACTTCAAACCAAACGTTTGAAGTGAAAACGCAACCTTTTTTTTACTGTAAGACTTTAAATTAGGCTAAATGTTTAATGTTTTAGGTCAATTAAGAATATTAAACTAGACTTTTAAATTGTATGCCTTGGGTTAAACCTTTTGAATGACTCATCCCTCCTGACAGGACTAAATTGAGCTCTCCCTTCAATCTTTTTATAGGACTGACAGGGCTGTGGGTGGGGGGGTCACTGAAAAACTTTAATCCTGTTGTGCCAAGGCTACTTTATAACAAATTATGTGGTATATTTAGTCTCATTTTCCATTTGCAAGACAAATTTTTACGCCAGCTTCAACTTCTTGACTGACGTCTTAAGATGTTGCCTCAATAAGCTCACATAATGTTCTTTCCGTCTATTGTGAGAAGTGCACCAGTCCCTCCTGAAGCAAAACACCCACACACTACGATGCTGCCACCTATACTTTACAGTACAGGTGGTGATCTCAGCATTTTTTTCCTTAGGCAATGTAGTCAAACAATTCAATTTTAGTTTCATCAAACTACAGAATATGTTTGGGTTTTTTTTTTTTCAAAAAGGTGTACATTTGTCCCTGTGTGGATTTACAAACAGTATATAGGCTTTTTAAGTTACTTTTGGAGTAATGGCTTCGTCCTCTCCGTGTGGGCTTTCAGTCACCATGGGTACAGGACACTCTTCACTGTAGATAATAATCACTTCTTAGCTTTAGTCAAGATCTTCACAAGATCTTCTGCTTTTTCTATGTAGCTGATGCATTTTGCTCCACATCTATCTCCGCACTACAGAATATATTTCCTTCCTTAACAGTTTGATGGCTGGATACTGTCATGCTTATTATGCTTGCTTAAAAATGATTTAAAAATTTAGTGTGTCACCTTCAGGCATCTTGAAATTGTTCCCAAAGATGAACCAGACTAGTGGAGGCCCACAATTCTCTTTCTGATAACTTGCTTGATTTTTTTTTAATCTTTTCATAACATCGCAGAGGGAAGCAAAAATTGTGAGAGCATTTTAAAGCATGTGACTTCTGAATCAAAAGAAGTGATAAGGAAAAAATTGTTAAAATAAAAATCTCTCAATATTTCCATGTTTAACAAATAGGTTGGTAATGCTCACCAACCTAAAATCAGTAAAAGATTGGTTAGATTTTATGCCATACAAGCACAGAAAAAAAGATGATTTGCTTCTTTATATATTTTGCAAGTAAGCATATGGCTTCAACCGCACTTTCAGTCATCAGTTGAATCATTTAGAACTGACTCACAGTGGAGAAAAACATGGTGAAGATGTAGACTGAAGCCTCCAGCAGGTAGTGGCTTCGAATGGCGATGGCCACAGGCGGGACGAACATCAGGTTGCTGAGACAGAGCAGGAGGGTGGAGAGGAGCTGGAAGCTGTAAGAATAGGCTTCGGAGTTGTCGGTGCAGCCCCAACCATTCCAGCCTATTAGACAAACACACTGTTAGAGCTGTAGCCTGACAGAAGAAAGGAGAGATCTAAAGGAGCTTCTGTGTCGTTAAGTTGTGTTAAACTCTACATGAACTTTGGGAAAGTCTTCTTAAATCTTTTTGTGGATAGAAGATTGAAGAAATTTGAATGAGAGATGAAACAGGCCGTTCAAAATCTTTTCCTTTGAATTTTGTGCATTTCTTAAAGTGTATGAAAAATGTATGACTTGATAAGAGTCTCATCAGCAGCAGCAGCTCTTTTTCAGGAACATCATAGTCGTGTGAAGTTGTTTATCTTGCACAATAGAGCCTCCTGGAGTGAACACCCTCCAATTCTCAACTATCTCTGCTTTGTTACAATACATCATCATCAAGGGGCCAAATTAATAAAACAGTTTGGAAAAATATCTTTGTTTGTTTGTTCTCTGTCTGATTTCAGGCAAAGACATAATGATTGAGAGTACTTGCAGTTTTTGGGTCAAATTATCACAAACTAAGCTCTGAATGTACACAGTATTGACCAATGTGATGCCTAGCAAAAACATTCCCATTCCTCAAACTCTTTCACATTGTCACATTACAGTCACAGAGTTCGATGTTACTGAGATAAACCAACCTGCTGGATTTTGAAAAATGATACATGATTTTCAAGTTTGTTTATGCAAATAAAAATGTTTTAAAATATGTTGTGCATTTATATGCAAGTTCCCTTTGTCAACATTTCAGTCACATTTCATGGTCTTTTTATTTCCACATGATGGATTGAACAGTGCATTAAAAGCTTGGTTCTGCATTCCAAGAACCAAGCTTGGAAGTTTTATAACTTCCACCATGCTGCTGCTTGTGTTCTCACAAAAACTAGAGTTCATCACCCCCAGCTGTAAAGCCCTTACACCAGTCCCTTTAGCTAAGACAACAGACTTTAAAATACTTTTGTTTGTTTAATAATTACTGAACAGCTTAGCACCAAAATCCATTACAGACTTATTGTTTATGTATCAACATTCTAGACCACTCAGGTCTTCCAGTTCTTGGACAGTGGTACCTACCATCTGCATCCCCAGAACTCAGTTTTGATGCACCACAAATCTGGAACAAACTTCCAGAAAACTACAAAACAGCTGAAGCATTGAGTTCCTTTGAAGCAAGGCTAAAACACATTTGTTTAGAGTTGCCTTTGATTAATGCTAAATGGAACATTGATCAACATACTTGATGTTTATTGATGGTTTTGATCATGGTATTTGACAAAATGTAATATTTACTGCTTGTTTCACAATTGGTGACTGTGTGATGTTTTAATAATGCAAAGTAGTTTGAATTACCTTCTTGCTAAAATGTGCTTTACAAATAACTCATTGGTTACTGTTTTGTAATTCAGTTCACAAAATAATATTGTGATAATTATTCTGTCCATTTTGCCCAGCTCTAAGGTGCAACATGAAAAAGTTCAAGGTGTATAACACTTTTACAAGGCACTGTGTTATGGAGGTTTTGCTGAGTTAAGACAGGCCAAGGGCAAGTGTTGATTGCCGTAGTTCCGCCAGGAAGCAGAGGCACACATGAAGTATGACAATGGATTCAATGGAAGAGAAACGGGCTCGGATAAAACAAGATCAAAGGCAGGATTTAAAAAAAGCCTCTGAGGACAGGCTTTGTTTGGCTTCATAAGCTCATCTTTTATTGAAAAGCTGTTTGTAATTAAGAGTGTTTTATTGTCTCATCAACAGCTTATAGGAAGAGATTAATACTAGGCTTCTTGGACAGTGGTACCTACCATTTAATTGCCGTATTGTTAGTTCAGTTCTGGAAAACGGCTTGCCCAAGCCCATGTGGCTGACATTTCAATTTTCCGTCATTCTCCATCATATATTTTACAATTAATCTGAAATTATTAGCAGCAGATATGACTTCTTTCTTTTTCTTTTATCTAGAATTGGATATCATTAGTGGCGATGCATTTCCTTCTTATGTACTGCTAAATAATAAACAATGAGGGATTCTTGAAGATAGGCATTAATTATTTTCAGCTGCTGACTAAGTCTGGCATTAAAATCAAATAAAAAAAAAAGACATTAGTAGATGACTTCATCTGAATTTAGCTCACAGTGGGAACAAAATCAAAGCAAATAAAAAAAAAGTAGAGTTGTTTTAGTAAGTGACAAATACACAGGGCTCTGCACCGGCTCCTGCACATGAATTGTTACCTGCTTTGCATTCACATGCAGCATAAAGGTAGTTGTTGGTTCGCAAGAGCTTGCACTGTCCATATGTCCCGCAGTCATTGATGCATGGAGTAAGGTATGCACGCATATACACCTCTGCAGTTACATTGGTGCATGCTTCAAACCTGAGAAAAAAGCACAAGCAGGCAAAGGAGAAATAGAACTGAAATTTGAGTTGGCAATATTTTTTTAATCTTTTTCAATAAGTACCATTAAGGGTCTTTTATTTTGTATGTGCTTTATTTTGTTAGCAGTTATCTTGAAAGGCTAAATAAAATCCATGTCATTCTTTTTTTTTTCTTAACAGTACTGCAGTGTGATTTCGTGATACTCTTCAAATGCCAAGTAACTGCTTACAGATATGTTTCTGTCTGTTCATAGCAGCTTTAACTGATCCCTTTTTGATTTGTGCTTTCAACATATAAAAATCATCATGAGTATGAGCCAAACACACCGCCACTTTTCAGCTGAAGCAAGCCTGGACTAATTTAGCGTGTGAAATGTATCACACCGTTATGTGAATGCCATCACCATTTCCAAACCTCAGTTAGGCTTTCAAATGAAGATAAGTACAAGTTCCACACCATCTGTTATCTGTAAATTCAACTGGAACTCCCAAGAGAACCTGCAAAACTTAATATTTAATTCAATTCCTTTCAGATTTTTTGAATCGTGAAAGATTTGGCAAAATTGCTCAATCTGCACAACACTGAAAAACTTGGGAAAATTATTTTGTTGAATAACTTTATAGGATTATTTTTTTCCATCTTCTTTCCGCAACGTCTCTCACGCACACGTAAAATAAGCCCTTAGCGAAGAAATGTGTGTACTTATTGAATTCATCTGCAGAGTACAAACAGTTGGAGAGAACATTTGATATCACAAGATATAATCTAGTCCACAAATGATAAGAGCTGTGCCCTTTACAGAAAGCACAACATGCTGACAGTTTGGTCTGCATGATGTGCTATTGCTGGTAAAGATCCAGTCTGTGCCTCTTATATTCTGTAATGGCATTAAAATAATCACAGCTCACCTTTAACATTTTAGAGATGATACAAAATTTATATATGACTGAATCATCATACTTACCTTACACTTCTTAATGTACAACACAGAAATGCTCTTCCATGTCATGTGCATCTAAAGGCCAAATTGTGCTGCCAGATGACAGATGGGAGAAAAGTGTGTTCCCAAAATCACTGGGCTAAATTATTAAATTTGGTAAACAAAGTAGCGACTGTTTGAAGATGTGCTATAAAAATACTTTACATCCTGTGTTGTGATTGTCTTCCTGCAGAACAGAGCAAACATTGTCTCACCGAGGTTGCTGTGGGGCGTTGGGACCGAGGCTGTGAACTGATTATGAAAACATCAAAAATTTATGAGCAACAGTCAACCAGCTCATTTCAGTGAATTTTTGGTTGTAAATCCATTTATTTTTCTTTCTGGGTAAATACTCCTGAGAGTACACTTTATAGACTTTTTTCCACTTTAAAGGCCCAGTTAGATATTTTGGGAAATGTGTTTATTCACCTTCTTGCTGAGAGCTGGAACAGATGACAGATACCTTGCTCCTGTGTTGTCAGAGGGATACTGATATATACAGAGCAGTTCAGGCCTCTTATTCTTGTCTTTTGCTAAGTTCAACTGGAATAGTTGTCAAAAACCTTGAGACCATAAATATAAAAATGCCATTATATGTCTTATATTATGTCTGTGTCAAGAAAGCAAATACGCGCATAAATTTGTAAAAATGTGATTTCTTTGCAGCTGAATTAAATTTCGCTGTGAGTCACCATAATAAGCTTACCCGTGTTCAGTGGCACATAAGGAGCGCAGACTGAGGTACCAGGTTCCTGTTTGTGGGTAGGGAATTCTCAGTTTGGTAATATTAGAGGACACGTTGACAGAGAGGAAAAAGCCAGCAACTGATTCTGATTGAAAAAAAGAGAACACCAAGAAAGCTTTATAAATTTGTTCAGTTACAAAAACACAGAAAATTAAAACAAATAACTTGCTGTTTCAATTTAAATGTAAAAATTCAGATGTTTTTGCTTAAATTTCCAGGTATTCAAGTTTTGTTAATCTTTGATGATGGATGAATAAATGATCAGAACGGTGAAAAAATAATGAATGTACAAATTCACAGATGAATCATTTGAAGATAAGAAAGATGAATGCAGAGTCTCACAACTTGTCACAGAAGCTATTCTCATAAAATGTTGGACTTTTGCTGCAGACAGATGACTTTGATGGGGATTTTAATATTGATCTGGATGTTGACTCAGTGCTCTGCCGCCACACTAATGACTGGAATTACAAACACCACTCCAAAGTTTTTAAATCAGGAAAAATGTCTCCAATTGAAGTGATCATAAATCGACAAGACTCTCTGCACGAGGGGTTTCCTGATCCTTCATGCACTCACTTCAGCAGGTGGAAATCCCACAGCCTGTTCTCCTTCTGCATCAGTGGTTCAACTGGTCAACCACTGGTGCTTAAGATGCTCTTACTAGAATCTATTTTGATAGTTGCCTCTGCAATCTACTCTGTGTGTACAATTTAAAATGTCTGCATGTCTAAACATGGTGGTCAGAAGGGTGAATTGTAGTCTGTGAAAATGACGGTGTTTAGATTTTTCCACTGTTTCAAAAATCCAGTCAAAGATGGAAAATATTTGGTTAATGTGACCTCTGGTAGGAATCCAAAATATTCCAAATTTATTTTGTCACAGGATAATCCAACATACCTGAATCACATTTTAGCGATGAATTTTCTCTCAAGAAGAGAGGCATTCCGTGATTAAGGCAGCCGAACACAGTCAGATTTGCTCCTTTCAGCGTAGACTGCAGGGAGAAGAAACAGAAGAAAATGCCAATCATCCATACAACCATCAACCATCTGCTGTCCTCTTGGCGGTGAGCTCATACTATTCATGATTACCTTAGGCCTCTGCTCCCCTCAGCCATGAAAGAATATACTTTAAAACTAACAAATCAAGTGAAACCACTCTACGTTTGTCTGCCAGAGGCACCTAGATGAAGATGTTGGCAGTTTATCTCCTCACAGCATCAATTATACAATAACATGCTCATGCATTAAAAGGAAATTTAGAATAATTATTCAGGAAGCTGCATATGCCGATATAAAATAGCTCATGCGGTAGAAAAAGAAATGGAGGCAGTCAGATTTAGTGTCAGCATAGAAACAACAGGACAAAAAGCAGTAATAAAATAAATGTATTCATAAATTTATCAGAGGGTATTCAAGCACTTTATCTGATACTTGTTGTCTTGTCCTTTCCTGTGAATAAAATAATGAAGTGGTTTATAACTAATATAAAATCTGTCCAAACTAAATTATTGTATTGGTAAGCACCCTCAAAAACAGTAAATGTCATTTTGTCTGAGATTAAAAAAAAAGGAAATCATAGAACAATTCTCCAGCTATTAAATGCATTTACTTGTATCCAAAGGGAATAGTGACATCTTAAGGTGATTATTTCTAGGATTTATAAGATTTCTCTCACCTCCAAAAAGCAGAAAATAAGCATAATGTATATGGAAGGAGCTGGAAATATTCTTGATTTATGCAATGACAAACACTTTGCCAGGTGCTGAGATTTCAGGCTTCCTAAACTCACCATCTGGCCTGTACTCTCTTGATGGTTAAATTAAATCAAGTCCACTGACATTTTAAGATGATTCCTCCCCCTATGCTTCATTGCCGCTCTACCCAAAAATGTGAAGATGAAGTATTAAGTAAGAAACGCTCAAGTGAAAACTGGAAGAGTCTGCCAGACACTGGTCAAGAGGAAGCAAAGGGGTTCTTGACGTTTTATACAAGCGTAAATATCTTTGGCTTTTGCCGCTGTGAATTTCTGCAATCCATTCAGGGATTCTTTACAGCAGAAAGAATTAGAGTCAATTCCTTTAAGTCAAATGTCATATCTCTCAACCAGCAAAAGGCGGACTGTTTCCTACAGGCATGGGGTCAAACAGCACCTGAGGAGGAGTAATTTGAAATATCCTCTATGTTGTTCATGAGTAATGATGTAGTGAAGCAGGGATTGGGGCCTCAACTGATTTGATGTATGTGCTGCTCTGATCTATCACAGTGAAGAAGGAGTTGAGATGATAAGCAAAGTTCTTGATTTACTGGTTAATCTATGTTCTGACCTATGGTTGTGATAAATGGACAAATGACTGAAAGAACAAGATTCCAGATACAAGAGTCGACAGCCCCTCTCCTTATCTCTAAGGGTGAACCCAGCCAGGAATACAGAGGAAGTGTCCAGCTGCTCATCAGCAGGTTTTCATTCTTTTGTCTTTTGGAGTTTTTTCAGGCAGGGGGAAAACCAAAAACTCATTGGAGGGACTATAAATCTTTTCTGGAACTCTCATGGAGCCATTGCTGTAGCAATTCTCAGATATAGGGAGGGATGAATTTTACATGGCAGACATGAACTGTCATGGTCTCTTGTAGATCAATTCTGCTTATGCTGCCACAACCAGAAAAGCCCCGATAAAGGCCCTGTACAAATTAAAATGGGTATTCTGCTTTTTTCGCCCTTTTTCTTTTTTTTAAACTGACTGATTCAAAAAAAAAAAAAAACTACAGCACTAGACTGATGGAAGTATGGACAGACCAAGTGTCAGACTGACAGGTGGAGAGATAGGTAGACAAAAAGATATATGGATGAAAAACAGATTGGTGGATAAACGGATGGATGAATAGATGACTGGACAAACACATGATGATTTACTGAGGATTCAGATGTATAATATCTCCCACTGAATAAAGCCTATCCAAATGAAGATGCGACAATAAATGAAGTCTGGTGTCAGACTTCATTTATTCCAAATATGGAATTTCACAGATGCAAGGAAGCTACAGTCAAGCATAAAAATAAAGTCTATTGATTTTATTTCATTTTTTAAGAAACTGCACCTACATCCATCCACCTCATACCTCACAGAAAGCATTCTGCTTAAGGAGTCAGAATTCCTCAGGGTTGAGCTACTGTTGAACCCTCCTATCTTTACAGGAGATCATGTGTTGGGCAATCCCTTCTCTTCATTTGTCGTAAACATCCTGGTTCACCGGTAAACACCGGGAATTAAGGAAGCGAGATTATCTCAAGATTATTTTGCGCATTTCATCTTTCTCAGATTTATTATCTGAACTCCCTCGGCGTGGGTGAAACCAGGAAACTGCTTTGTTCTGAAACTCTGCTTTGCAGATCTGTGTGGTGCCTAAATTAAGATTTTTACGATAACTTCCGAGGCTCCGTTTGTCTTCCAGGTTTATCTACCTTCGGCACTCCATATCTGTATTGTCCAGATACAAAGGCCAGCTCTTTTAAGGAGATTTAACACATCTCATAAAATAGCTTTGCTTCCAGGCCATTATGTGATTTGCTTTTAATTAACCATAATTTCTGGTTTAAACCCCATTATAAATTCATGTTTGTAATTTTACTGCTATTTGTTTATTTATTTTTTGCTTATCCTATTATTTATGGCCCGTGCATGTAAAGCACTTTGTAGCATTGTTGTAAAACATAGCCACATCAATCACGTTTAACAGTGTGATTTATATGCCGGATCCATTATGCATCAGTTAGTTATGATGGCTGAATGTGAGTGGCAGAGGCATAATTCAGTTTGGAGTGCCATCTACCAACAAATTACTAATCAAGGTTTCAGGATGAGGGGAAAAAAACAAAAAGAAATTTCATGAATAAAGCAAGAGAAGAATAACTTTTAATCCATAAATAGGTGAAGGACGTCATGCAGTTTTGCTATTAAAAATTTCAGCCCACCACAACCACAAAGTTGAAATGCATTATTTGTTCAGCATATTGTGGTCCTTAAGATAACATAGTCACACTATTCCTGTTTTTGTCAACAACTAAACAAAAGAGCCAGCCCTCTTGACTTTCACCTAAATAAAATCCAATTCTCGTAAGAAGTCAGCTAATTAATAGAGTCAACGTGCTTTAAAAACTAGAATCTAAATATGTAAAGAGTATGGGCACCACTCCAAACCAAGGAAAATATGTTAATACTGCTAAAGACTTGGATGTTCACTTTCCAGCAGAATAATCACTCCAAACACAGAGTTGAAAATGGAATAGTTTAGATCAAACCATATTTGAGTTAGGGTGGCTTAGTTAAAGAACCAACCAATATCCAAATAATAATATGTGCACAGAAACACATCGAATCTAAGTTGTTTTTATTTTTTTTGCAAAAAAGATTGAGTGAAATGTTTACCTCTATTAGCAGCAAAAAGTGTTGCTAATAGAGCAACACTTTTTGCTCTATTTACATTCAACAAATAATGCATTTACATTATTTGCTGAATGTAAAAGCATGCCACTTCAGTTTTTAATTTAAGCAAAACAAAATAAAAATTTAAAGCCTGTAGCAATCTCCTTCTGCTCCAAAATTATTTGCCATTTCATTTCTGTTTATCACATGACATCCAATTAAAATACAATGACAATGTTGAAATATTTTAAGGACATGAAAATTTTTTTGTAAGGCATTGCATGTGATTAAAAACTGAGCATTTCAGTGTTGCTTAGTAACAGGCTTTTAATTGTACATTTCCATCTGAAAAAATTATAAATTAATGGATTAAAATCTTTCTAATTTTTACCTTTTTTTTAAATCACATATTATTGAAATAAAGTTATCAAACCAAAGCCAAAACAAGATTTCCAAAGCAATTTTTAATCAAATAAAACTAAAAAACATGTTTGAAACCGTTCAGGCATATGACTCCCACCTCTGACGCGCACCACATCTGTTCTTATTCAGCTTTTACACTTGGCTGCAATCACTTGTGAATTCTTTTATTCACTGGACATAATTAAGAAAGCGTATGACAGGCTGTTTAAGGTCTCACTGGAATAGTGTGTGTGTGAGAGATAAAATCAAGTTAATATGGTTAGAAAAAACTCCAAGTTGTTTAATAGGATTTTGTCAAAGCACTGACTATGCCAAAGCAAACTAACCTCAAACACTAAAGGAAATATCATTGACTAAAACTGATTCCCACACATATACACTTGAGTGACACTGCTCCTTCAGTTCATATGTTTAATTTACTGGCAGCCCAACCTTTGCAGCTAAGACAGTTTGTGAAATTTCCTCAAGGTTTAGGAGTCTAATATGGGAATGTTTGATCATACTTCCAGAACTGCCTGGGTAAGCCTGGCTTCAAGTCTCCACTCTAATCCATCTCAAAGTTATTTAGGACTGTTGAGATTTGAGGTCTGGACTGTGCAGCCCAGTCAAGTTTCTCCACAGAAACATCATTCATGTCTTTATAGACTTTATTTTGTGCACTGGTACATCTTCACTATCAAAGAGAAAGGGATTCACAGAGCTGAGAAAATAAAATCATACCATATGTCCTGGTGTGATGAACCCAATTTCCTAAAAATGTCTCCATGCCTTAGTCTCCTCTGAGCCAAACTTTAGACTTGATACGATGAAATCAGGTAAGTTTTGTTCTCCTGCATATCCCAGTCTCATCAATTGAACTGTCAAATAGTGAGGCATGACTCAACATATCACAGGTGTCTACTCTGCTGCAGTGGAGGTATGCTTTCCACCACTGTATCTGCAACTTTGTACTGCACTTAGTGATGTGAGCCTTGGATGCAGCTGATCAGGCATAAAAACTCATTTCATGAAGCTCACACACTCTTCAGGCCATAATCTGAAGGCCATGAAGTTTTAAGATCTTTATCTATAGACTCTGCAGACAGTAGGCAACCTCTCCGCTCTCTGCACCTCAGCATCCACTGACCCCACTCTGTGATTAAATGTGGCCTATCACTTGGTCATTGAGTTTCTGCTGCTTCAACTTCCTTCCACTTTGTTTTAATAAAAACAATTGACTGAGGAATATTTAGTAGTGTGAAAAATTTATATGTGAGCTTATCACACATCCTTTAACTATATATTGTTAAAATTCACCTAGCTACTAGGAACAACCCAGTTTTTCACACTTCCTAAAGTTTGGTCTAAAAGGTAAACTTTTGATGAGATCCAAGAAAAGGAGACGTGATGTTTCTTTATAGAGGTGGGTGACCCTCATAGAAGGACAATCATCAATGCAGTTCTCCCTCAGTCACGCTTTTACTGTACAGAGGCCAAAGAGAAGCTATTACTCACTATAAGGTACATGTCAGTCCCCTGGGAAAAATTCACTGTTCGAATAATAAAGTGTAGATAAATTATATTTTATTGTGCCATAAGGAAAACTGTCAGGAAACTTGATAAAACAGAGATTAAACTATCAGGCTACAATTCCCATTAGGGTGTGTGCAGATGAAACCATGCAGAACAGTTCACCTCACTTTACTGAAAAAGATAAAAAATTGCATCATTTTAGATTTTACTGTTATTCTCACAGGAAACTGCCATCCAACCAGGATACAAAAGTTACTGACGGCTAGGGATGTCAGGATGATTATCATATTACAACAAACAATTCAATAAGCCATTCAATAATGTTGAAGTCCATAATTTGAAAGACCCATTGATTTTTTTATTTTTCAGCAATTCAGGAAGCCTTAATTTGCTGCTTGATCTTTAATTATCTTGTTAATGATCCAATTTAAACAAAGCTGCAAGCTCCCCTTAAATTTGACTCTGGAAATTGTATGATTCATGTTTATGGCACTTTTGTTCATGTGTAATTTCTTGCATTTTTAGAACTTTTCTTTGAATATCTTGTGCTATACTTCTTCATTTGCCAATTCGTTTTAAGATAATTGTTGTGGCCTCCATAACCACAGCTTGAGAAAAACCTATAAAGGACAATAATATATTCTTAAATAAATGATCTCATTATGCTGCCTTTAATTTTCCCCTCTGCATTGCCCTACCAAAAGAGTCATTTTAAAAATGCATCAAAAGAGATTAAATCAATAACCTGACACCCGAGGAATCAGTGGAAATAAGAGTCATACATATCCCTTAGGCTCTCTGGGACAGAGGTGAATTTAAATTACACAAAAGCTTCAGCTCTTGTCCTCAAGAATCTTGCAAATCTGCTACAGTCCCCCATCAGCAGCTGCTGACTAAACTCTGAATTTGTGACAAGCAAGAGACAGATCATCGCCAATGGGGAGAAATCTGTTCATAGATTATATATGATGACACTGCCTCTGAAAAATACATCTTACAGTTTGGAAAACTATCACACTAAACAGGTTGCATCACAACACTCCGTCCCTGTGACTTCTGCAGAAGTAAAATCTGTCTACTAACTCAGGCCTGCACATCTTAAAGTCGAAGTGTGCTCTATTCCTTAGTTCTTTGCATGAAAGGAATGCACCAAAACCGCTTGTCCAAAGTCAAAATAGCACACAAAATGCTCTCAAGACAGGAAAAGCATAATTAAGGTTCTGTACAAAATATTAATTCCTTCTTTTTATATATTCTGCTTCTAAAGAAATAGATTTTGCTTATATCTTTTTAATTTTAAAGGTGACCTATTATGCTTCCTTGAAAAGGTTAGGATAAGTCCATGGGCTATGCAAAACATGTTTATTAATTTTTTTTTTGCACAAAATTATTCTTAGATAATGGGATTTTAGTCTGCTCTGTTCTAAGTTCCTTTCAAAATGAGACGTCTTAGGGCCTCTTGTCACTCAATAATCTGCTGCTGGCCACGCCCCCAACTCAACATTTACACTCCCACATAAAAATGGCTACAAAATGATGCACAATTATACAACCATGCAAGTTTGAAAAGAAGAAGTAGAGCCTCCAGTATAACCAACAAGAATGCAGCAACTTAAGTGTTTGAATAAGCTAAATAAACTAGCAGTCTGAAACACAAGAAATACTTTTAGCATTAGGAAGGTCAATCTCAAAGAGTCATTAGCTGTAAATGAAAATAAATAATAATAACAATAATATAATAAAAGACCAAATGAAACATGTTGCATCATTAAGGTGCTGTTAGGTTTTTGCAGTGGAATTTGAAGAAAAATGTGCCATAACAACTTTTGATCAAGTTAAATATGAAAAATGTATAATGAATCCAATGAATTTTATCATATATTAATAAATAAATCATGTATAGCCATAGAGACAAGATTGACTTAATAAGGAAAACAAAAAGCCTAGTCTACAAGTTGATCTCCCTGGAAATGACAAAATCAACAAACATCAAGAAACAATTTAATTGCTGTCAATTATTTTCTATTTCCTCATAAGTTTTCTGTTTGTGTTTGTATCCGACATTTTGGGGAATAGTCCTGTTTACCTTCTTGGCAGAGGTTAGACTAAAAGATCGATTATCAATTTCATCTCTGTGTGTGTAGTGGAGAGGAAGGATGTGTTTAGCCTTGCCTATCGCAAATTCTGACAGCAGAGAGGAGCAGCATGGAGGCTGCAGTGGCATTTCAACAACTTCAAACCTGCTATGTACACATGCAAAACTACGTGGAATTATTTTTGCTCAACAAAATTATTCTTTTCACTTCTGATTTTGTTTTTAAGCTGATGGTCATTATGCCTAACAGATTTTCAGGTGCTAAGTTATTGTGTGCTTTTTAGAGCTGAAAAATGTCCTTGAACAATAAATTTTCTGCATGCACAGATGTGAATCTGATAGCAGTCAAACTCCTGGGAGGGAAGCAAAAAGAAGGATATTTTCTGAAATGTCAGGACATTCCTTTGAACCACACAATCTAAAAGATTTCCGTTTCATGCCTAATCCTCTGCGTATTTCAATACTTGCTGGTTTGATCTCTATTATGAATGAGAAGTTTAAAACTATCTGGCAGCTTTTTTGATTCCCTGCAGATCTTCAAAGGCGCTGCAGGTGCATTCTAATGCCTTCCCTATCTGACAGATGGATTTCTGCATTTTGTTTGGTTTCATTTAGAGACATATGTCACAGCTCTGACACTGGGACAATTTTTGTTGTGACCTTTTTCTATTCCCACACGTGTAAGGACACCGAGTCTGTCCTTACACGTGCATCCAGGCATCTCAAGTGCAAAGAGGTCACCTCATAGAAATGTGGCTCAATTCCTTTTGGCTTGAATTTGTACAGCACTTTATCAATTCAAAAGACTCCAAAGTGCTTCACACTACAATTAGTCATTCACCGATTAATAGACACATTCACACATGGATGGTGGTAAGCTACATTGTAGCCACAGCTGCCCTGAGGCAGACTTACAGAAGTGTTGACTGATTGTGTGTGCAGTCTCACACCAACTTCACAGCTGCAGTACGTATGGTTCTAGAGTTACTCAACACTAACAGAGTTTTCAGGGAAACTGCTAATTATGTACAAATAATTAATTACACATCAGAAACATGATCATATTAATTTATCCACATACATGCAATTAATACTTGCACATGTATACAATTGCAATAGTAGATATAGAAGTGTCAAGCATGCAAACAGCAGTGGAAAACACTTTGAGTAACACTAACGTCAGCTTTATTCGCACATGTCACATGGCTTGATGCAAAAAGATTCTAGCAAGCCCCTAAAAATGCCTCTGCATCTAACACTGGTGGAAATGTTCTTTCCCCATCACATGTCTGCATTCATTCACTATAAAAGTGTTTTATTTACAACAATGACACTTTTTATTCTTAATATTAATGGATTTTTATCTAAAAGCAACCCAGTTTATATTTCATGAAGTCCCACTTCCTTCATCTAAACATGTTTTTTTTATTAGGCAGAAAGGAGAATCACAGATCATACTTTTTTCTGAATATTAAATGAGATGTGCCAAAGAAGGTGGCTGGCATGTCTCCATGTGTGCTCAATTTTTCTGTTGATTGGAATGGAAGAAGAAAACGTGCTTGAATCCATTAGTACACACAATTTCATACATCAAGAGTTATTTGGCAGCACATTGTTTTCTTGTTTAAGTATTTCAGCAGGAAATCCACACCCCTCTTTGTACATGTGGCCCCTGATTATAATCTGATCTTGTGTAAAAGAAAACAGATTAAACGGCAGATGCACAAAACTATTAGTGAGGGCTAATTGTTCACAAATTTGATTTAGTATGTGCTCCAAATTCTGAAAATTGATGCCACTCTCTTGTAATCCACATTGTACTACTCACTTACGTGAAAATGCCAATGCAATGCCAGAAATTGCTCAGAGTTTTGAGCAATTTCTTATCTGGTTAAAGACTGAAGCTCTTGTCGAATCTTTGAGGTCCCTTCAGTTTGGGCTTCATCTATGTCTCTTGGACACAAAAAAGCTCTTTATATTTAAAGGTTTTCATAGATTGCTACATATTTTCCCTAAATTAAAATGAACAGATGGCATTTACAGTATCCCTTTCAAAACAAAAAGAAAGAAAAAAAAAGATTTACTTTTCCTTTTATCCATCCATTCAGTTTAAACATTCCAGTCACAGTCAAGCAGAAATTTTTAATTTTTTTTACCATTGGTAATTATGAAGTGAAAAAGTGAAAAATTTTTCTGTATCTCTAAGCACGTTCTCCAGCAGAGAGAACTGTGATCATATAAAAACAAGTGCCAAGTGCACCCATCTGCTGGAATTGGAGGGTGGGAGACTCCTCTATTCAGGGCAAACTGCTTTGCAAATATTTTACAAAAATAAAGCAAACGGTAGAAGCAAATCAGTTGCAAAATGGAGGAGCTTGTAGTGCTTTGTCAATTTGTCTGTCAGAGCATTACGAAACAGGCGGCAATGGAGCGCAAACCAAAATCTTAGATTAGTTTCTACAGACAAGAAGTAATATAGGAACATATCAATTTGAAAACTGAACAATATTAAGTATCTTATTCTGGAACTTACCAGGTTTAATTTGAGCTCCATATTGAGGACCCCTCCACTGTCTAAAACAGGCATCAGGTTGATGGCGAACACAGCGGCCCGGTCAGGTGGAATGGATATGTTTGGACCAAAGAAGACGTAGAAGTGCACAGAGAAGGTATCCAGCTCGTTACGCAGGGTGGGGCGAATGGGCCAGCATTTGTTCGTGTCTGCTGTGGGGGCGAGGTAAATGATGCTGTCCTCAGAGGTGTGCAGATGACTAGCGTTCTGAGACAGGCCAGGCAGTGATGCCATCAGCAGCGTGTCTGACAGAGAGAAGCCCATCGCTGTTCCAAAAGACTGAGGCATGTTCATGGACGAGCTGGACTGTGCTCGGTCCTTCGATGAGCTGGGTTTGGAGCAATCTGATCGGGGAAAGATAACATTTCAAAGAGGACAAATTATTGTCTTTTGCAAAAAGCAACTTTTTTCAATTTTTGTCACATTTTAAACAAATTCTGTTTATTGGGGATTTATATGACAGAACAAAGCAAATTTCAGCATAATTTAGTGGAAGGAAAGTGATAGCAATCTGAAAGGTGTTTTGTACCCTTTGGTATTCCACTTAGACAGGCTGCGTAAGAAGGGAATTAAGGTAAAAAAAAATAATAATTCAGTGGAAAAGTTGGTAGAGACAAAGCCCAAAATCATTGTAACTGAAAAGTAAAATATAGTGAAGTATTTGGTTGTAATATACAAAATGTGGAGGTTTTCAGAGTCATTCCTACATGAGTTCAGCATTCAGGGACATTTTTATTGGATTTAAAATCTTAAAGTTAAAGTTACATTTGTGTAATAAAATAATCAATAAAATGAAATGTCAACCAAAAGTGGAAAGGAAAACAGTTGAAAAATGGCTTGAAGTAGCTAAGTCCTACAAGATGTTTCAAATGATTGGCTTCAGCTGGCTTCCAGAGCCACAGACTGATTCTTAATGAGACATAGATTCACTGTAATTGCTAACAGTACGCTCTCTCTTTCAACACAAAGCAACTCACTGCAAAATGGTCATTGATGACAACTGGCTGGGAAGCATCAAATACCAGCAGTCCTCAAGGGAAAAGCATTTGTCAAAGGATTTTCTAGCTCACCCTCGTTTGCATACCATTGTCTCTGAAGAAGCGTGAAGGATTCTGATATGTTAGAACAGCTGAAGCTCACCTAAAAATACCTAATAATGCGTGCTCCAGAAAATGATAAAGACCAATATGCAGAATAAAGCCAATAGTTACATTAGTGTATGGAAAGATGGCTATACAAATAAGGGTTGTAACCACATGTTTCATGACATTAATAATTGAGAGAAATGTCTTTGTCTTGCTTGAATCCATAGCATTACGCATGAACTATCTTCTTTGTCCGATCACCCAGGGTAAAACACTTGCAGTGAAAAAGCTCTACACAACAATGATAAATAATAAATTGTAGCCTACTTTTTTTATGCACTGTCTAGCCATCAACTTTGCTTTTAAACTGGAACGAATTCAAGTATGCTTGCACATTTCCATTTGAGACGCTTGTAGCAACAAAAATTAATATTATCAAGCAAAGCATTAGGAGGCGAGAACTCCAGATGGTCTCCCTTCTGAACCTGAGGTGTTCCTCAATTCAAATCTGCAAAAGGTCAAGTAAGATCTGGCTGCCAGGCAGGAGGAGAGACAGAGTGTGAATAATTAGTGTCTGTGTTGCCATGGTCACAAAGTGCACGGCACGGCGTGGAACAGAGGGGGACAATTGCTACATGGGAGTGGACTTCCCACAGATTTGTGAGCCATCCCCTGTAGGAAATGCATAAAAGTATCCTAAACTCCATAACAGCAGGTAGTAGTAGCCTGTAGATTACTTGTCCTTTGTTCCAGTTCCTCCCTGCTAAACTATCCTGCACTGTTCTTGAACAAGCTTCTTTTATTGAACTGAAGGAATCTTTCTTCCGTTTTCCAAGTGAAATATGCCTAATATCAGTTCCTTCCAACAACCTCTTCACTACATTTCTCATGATTCATTGCAGGAGGAGTATTTTAATGTAAAAACAAAACTATACTTTTTTTAAAATTATGACCAGCAATCTGAGATGCTAAATGTACAATGGTAAAGAATAAAAATAAGCTTTTGTTGAACAAGAAGGGCTTGTTTTCATTAAAAATAGTTCAAAGACAATATACCTAATAAATACTTGAGGATTTTTTGTTTTGCTTATTTCATATCAAGAGACAGAATAATGACAAAGATTTTCCACTTCCAGCTTTTTAGTGGACATGGACACAAACTATTTTGATTAAATTTTGTTTTAAATCAGAAAACAGCGACTATGAACAAAAACAGGGCATGAAATAGTAGTCTGCAAATGTCTTTAAAGAGGTAGCAGGTTTTTTCTTAACTACACTAACATAGTATTCCTGCTTTTCCACAAAAGAACAACTCCAATAATTATGTCTTTACCTTTATTCTCGTTATCAAATTTTCTTCTTCTATTATGGAATTAAGGTGTTTTAAAACTTTGAAAATCCACAAAAAAAACCTTGCTATACTAAGGAAGAGTTTTCTTGACAAATATGCTGCTTTGATGGTAGAATAGATCATTTAACATTATTAGTTCATGTATATTTGTGTCCATGCCATGAGTACAAATGCTCTTCATCCCACTACTGACTTGACACAAATTCATGCTTAGTCAAGAGTGCTTTACATCAGTTTTTATCACTTTGAGAAACACTTTATCATCAATTTGTTATACACAGAGCACTAATCTACAGATACAGCAGCATATTACTGATAATCACTCAAGAGAGTTATGCACCAGCTCTGATACTGACTGCCAGCAGGAAGACGTTGTGCTATATTTCTGGGATCAACGAAAACACTTTATTACACTTTAGGATTAAACTTTAATGGCAAAAAATTTTTGGGAAAACATAAATGTTCACTTGGCATAAATGAATGCATAATCTTCCAGAAGAAGCTGTTTAAAAACTTAACTGAGTGTTTCTGCTGAAAAATACTCTGCTATTTTACATGACATGGTCTGGAATGAACAGCAGGTTGAGTCTACATTAACCTAAGACATGCAGATCAGGATTTTTTCCAGACTAGTACTGACTTCTTATTTTCTCGGAGGTGTTTTTCTGCTGTTTCCAATTTTGAGAAATTACACTTTTTCTTCTTAGGTCTTCAACACATAAGTGAGAAAAGCTGTTCTATAGGTTCTTTTGTTCACATATTCCTTTTTGGTCTGTATATAACCATTGTATAGGTGATAAACCTTATTTATTATTTACTGGAAATATTACCTGATATAGCCAGGAAAATGGTTAAACAAATCCCTTCAATTGTTCAGACAGCTTAATCACAATCTCCGCCAAACTTCTTGAAAGGATCAGAGGTGCTAATCTAAGAGGTGGAAAAAAACACAGCTTATTCATATTTATTCAGTCTCACCTGTGACTTGCACACCGATGCGAAAGTAGACGTCTGAGTTACTCAGATACCTCTCAATGAGGATGTAGTACCATTGCTCCCAGGCAGGTACGAGGGTAACTAATTCACACGGGTTCCACTCCCTGCAGTCGAGGGCACTCGAGTTGTGCACCGGCGGCGCCCTGGCTCTCATCTTCAGCACCACGGGACAGGTGTCGCTGCTTTTGTTTTTGGTGCTGCAGTTTACCAGCTGAACCTTCACCTTTGATATGTAATTGGGAATGAAAACCCTGCACAAACACAAACAGACACAAATAATCACATCCTCTGTATGAACAGAACATTGTACACATTAGGATATTTAAGACAAACACAAAAGCTATTTCAGTGCCGCCAGGAAATTTATATAGTAATGGTTATATGAATAAAAGTCAGTTTAATCAGAATTAATCCTGAAACAGATTCTAAATTTTGCTAAACTGGTACTCTAAAAATAAAAAATAAAAACTGGATGTGTGATTTGTGCTGAAACAAAATGCCTCAAAAAATTTATTCGTTTATGTTACCACTGGATGTTCAAGGTTCTAGATTGTGCTGAAATCAATTTTAGATTTAAATTTTGATGCAAATGATCTTCAAAATAGTGTAATTTAAAAAAGTGTAATTCGGTAAATCATGACACTTTTAACACAAAGTTGACATTATTCAAAATGTCTTTGTTATGAAATCTTGACATTAACCAAGGAATCATGATCTGACATAAATTTGTTATAAAAGTATTACTGATTAAGGCAGTAACACTTTCGATTACAGTGTCATGACAGTCTTATTCACAACCCGTCAAATAAAGTGTTACCGGATAATCTAGCAAGAACCGGTTAATTTTATGACCTGATCCAAAGACTTAAAATGGTTTTCAGTAACAAAGTGCCTTTAAATTATGTCAGCAAATCAATAAAAAGCAGAATTCAAAAGCAAATAAATTCAAAGCAAATAACACAATCCATCCTGACACTTGCTTTTTAAGATTCCACCAAAAGAAAACACTCACTTGTAAAGTGCTGATCTGTTATGGATTGGGATCATCTGGTCAATGAAGTATCCAGGATAAAGCACAGAAATTCCAATCAACTTCTGGACAATGAGCTGTGGTTGGAACAAATACTGGCATTCCTCAGACAAACCCTGAAACAACATCACAGCAGCAGTTTCAGTCAGTATTTCATCAGTTTTCTCATTAATATTCCTCTAAACCTGGTAAAGAGAAGATTAGGTATCATTCAGAGGCCAAAAATTCTCTAATGGACTGTGTGCATTAAGCTTGTCAGCCTCCTGGATTAATATGACTCTGTCCTCCTCCTCTCCGCTACACAGCGTAGCATGCACACCCACCATTTCATTTGTGTTGCTCTGGACCATTAATGGTTCAGAGATGAAGCAAGCACCGAGAATGACTTAAAAGCCAGGACTCCATGTGTTGCTTCCACACACGATCGGCTTGAAAATGTGTTTGGGAAAGAATAGAACCTGAATTTGAAAGGATAGGTGTGAATGCAAAATGAGGTCTTACATCCCTATCATCTGATCACTAACCCCCTTGTGCATAAGCAACAATTACTGTGGTGTGTCATTACTCTAGGAGCTGCAAGGGTGACCTCTTGATTTATTACAGCCTGTCCTCCCGACCAGCAGCAAACATCTTCAAGAGCAAGCTGGGTTTTAATTAAGACTCTTTCAAAATGGATTTTTTAAATCTGGTTGCTTTACTTTGTATTGGGTGACAATAGTCTTAAATTTGACCATCTCAAACACAGAAAGTGAGTAGTTTAGGCAGGATTTCTGGGGTTTTCTTTTGTTCTTTCAAACTCCATTAGAGCCATGACGCACCAAATTTCCCTAAAGAAATCCTGCCCAATTGCATTATTTTAATGCCTTTATTCAGACATGCCCACAGAGGCTGTGTGTTTTTCAGGGTCAACTCTGGGGTATACAGTTAGTTTAAATTCAGCGTTACCTGAGCAATCTCATGCAACAGTGCTGCAATGAATGCAACCTTAAAAGATTTATCTTAAACTCAGGGCTCATTTCTAATTCTTTTGTTTGTAATGTACTTTTGTTGCTTACCTGACAGCACTGACTTCAGCGCGGGATGACTTAAATATCATTCCTATCTGTCAGCAGCTCTTTAAAGAAGATTCTTCCAGTTGCTGGTGTGAACAGACTTTGCACATTATTCCACCAATTAAATTTTTATAAGAGGATCTTCCTGTGCACAATTTATTAATGGGCCATTAATGTTTTAGATTTTCACAGACTTGTTCATCTACTGGAACATGGGCAGCACATGTCTGATTCCAGTTGGAGGTTTTATGATCAAGCCTGAGGCAATGCTACTCGTTTCCCTCCATTTGTGAAAGTCTACAAGGAGGCTTCAATCTTAAAGTAACATAGTCATACCAGCAGGTGGCGATAGACCAGATATAACTGGCATCAAGATTTAGAAGAAGAGCATTGGTTAGTGAAAGGAGGTCCAGCTCTATTGGCAGTCTCGATTGTTGTAGCTCTTCACATTTCGGGGACTTCTGTTTTGTTTTACCTATTATGATTGATTTTATTAATCCTTTTCATAAAAGCAACTTTTAATTATAAACAATATTACTTTCAAAATACAAGATCTAATGTTGAATTCTGACTTTCTTCCATTCTGTGTATCTGATTTACATCACTGCACTTACTGTCATTAAAGTGTAAGATCTTGTTCTGTCATTATAGATCACTTGGTGTGCCCTTCAAATTAAATTTTGCCCTTTTAACCGCTCCCATTTTTTTTGTTGTAAAAATAAATAAAAATGGGGGATTATGTTTGAATGTTTTATGAAACCGTTTAATGTTCAGTACCAATAGTTTCATTAAAATATTTATAGATTCTTCTAACAGTAGTGAGGAGGTAATTATTAGTAGAAGGCGATTTCTAACGTATGAAGATGAACACATATCCGTCTTACATCGATAGCATTTTCTACTGACTTTTCCAACACACATATTTGATCTTTAAAATATTTGGACAAATAAGTTGCTTTATTTAAAATAAAGCAACTTTAATTGTGAAGTCAGTTCAAGCAAATCAAATATTTCACAGAAGCAGTCATCTGAACTCTAATTACCTACTGCAAGTAGCAAAAATCTTTGTAAGTCAAAGAACCGACAGCTAAAAGCTGCTTATTCGTTCCCTAAAATGCAGACTGGATCCTCCCTGTTCTTTCTTTTCATCCTTTTCAAGTTGAAATCAACCCTTTTTCCTTTAAAATTGCTTTATAAAGCAAAATATTTGTATTTCTGTGTATACGGTGTAAAAGTAAAAGCTTTTCCCATTTTAAGCCACGGTGGCTTGCATCCCCAATGCCCCAAAAAGAAAACCAATTCCTTTGTGCATTTGATGTGATGGAAACTTCTGATGATATTTTTGATTGTTGTGTACTAGGTGCACTTTTGCCAGCCAGTGAAAACCACAGAGCAAGCACAACAGAGCACCGTGCTGGTCACAAATAAGTCACCCGAAATGGAAATCAGCAGGCGTTTATGCAGCCAAATAGGAGAACAGGATGAGATAAAGTAAAACTCTCTGATACTGTTCTGCTTTTTTTTGACTCTGCACTACAAGCTGGAAAACGAATCCTGGCACCTTCTGACATTTTTTTTCTCTTTTCATCCATAAAAGGGAGTTAAGCATGCATGAAAAAAATAGTAGTTGATCTCATTAAAATTTTGTTACCAGTCACCACTGACGAGTAATGAGCAACATAAGAGTGACTCAAGCATCTAATTTGCTGCCTTAAAAAGCAAACGCTTGATGGGAGATTTCCACAATTCCGCCATGTTAACTGCAAGGCTGCAGTGATTGCAATATTGGCCTGCCAGGTCAATATCAAGGCAGATTTATTCACAGCGTGTGTTTGTCAGTGGAGCGAGGGGAAGTCAGTTAGCTTTGATAAATGCCCGGGCTCACCTTGACTGAGATCTTGCCCTCATCCTTGGGTAAATGTGCGGCTAAGAACCAGTCTCCTGGGAGAGGGCTAGTCACATTGAACGCTCCGGTTGTTCGGTTTGGAAGAGTCCAGGTCAGGGTCACGGCGAAGGACCCCGGGACAACCGTATCCCGAGGGAAGCGGGTATAAAGGGGGTTGATCACCGGAGGAGCTCCTGACCTGAAATACCTATTAATAGCAAAGCCACAATTCAAACTAAGAAACACTTTCATGAACAAAAAAGGGAGCAGCCATATAAGAAATTGATATGCAGTGTGGTGAGAAGTATTTGGCCCCTTACAAGTTTGTTCTCACACAAAACAGTTTTCTATCAGACAGAGATAACCTGAGAAATTACAAAATCCAGTTTTCAAATAATTTAATTCATTAAGGTGGGAAAAAAAATATCCAAAGTCGTATGGCTGTATGTGAAAAAGTAATCAATCAGGCCTTGGGGAATCTTATCTAAACTGAAACAGCAGGGTTAAATTAGGCATTTAATGAATTAACAAAGGGGGAAATTATATTTTCATGTATGCTAGGTGGATCTAAATAGCTTTTGACCAATAAAGTTTGTCTCATCAGTAGGGGACAAATACTTTTTAACATCTCTGGAGGTACTTCAGTTGTGTGAGCACAGATGGATGGCCTCTATAAAATATGAATAATTCAAATTGAGCATCACTGTCTTTCATTTTTATTAAAAGATCACTAGGACACATGAGAAATTTTGCAGCACTCACCATAAACTATGATAGAAATAGATATGCAATATTAAAAGCTAATGCTAATGCTTTTACAGCAGCTCCTTTATGATTCTGAGCTGCTGGTAACAGTTGACCTTGCTCAGATAACCACCCCATCCTCCACAGGTAAAAGGCTTATGATTGTCCACTTATTCCCTTCAAAAAGGAGATGACTCTGAGGTCATTGTCTTACACTGTCACATTGCGGTTTGGGCAGCTGTCTCCAAACGTGCCCCCTTGCTCCTTGAAGGTGATGAGGTTCCAGACGGCCATCATTGTGTCTTCAGGCACATTGAAGTGGAACAGCTCCACACTGGCGAAGGAGTTGAAAGCATTTAGCTTACGAGGCGTACGGGTGAAGTAATCGGTCACAAAAAGGCAATCTAGGGAGAACAAAAACAAAAACATGAGTAAAGCACTTGATCTTTCTTTGAAAATCTGTCCAGTTAATTTGTATCTATACCACATTGTTTCTGCTTGTTGTTCTATTAATTGTTTTTTTTTACCTTTAATTTCTCAATATCAAAAATTCTGACTAACAGCACAATGCAACACTAAGACCAGAAAAAAACATCTTCTGTTAAGTCAACATTTGTAGACTTTTCTTTTTCAGAACAACTACTGTTAGCATAATTTTCTGCACATGCTGCAAGAGTAATGGTGTATGCATTTCTTGTTCATATAACAAAGATGGAAGAAACTTATTCTAGCATTTTATCTAACAATAAACCATGAGTGGTTTAACGTCAGATACTGAGCAGAAGGACTTTCCTGACTTATAAACCAGAGATTGGAGGTTTGAACTTAGGATCTGGGCACCACATAAAGATTTAATAAAAAGAAAGAAACTGAAAAATGGAACCATAACATTTTTTGAGAAGAGAAAAAACATCCCAAGTTGAGAATAACTGTTTCCAAAACCATTGCTGGTGTGATCATCTAAGATAAATATTTTATTGTTAAAATTTCAAATACTAATCAATGACTTTATGAGTTTATTTTATCTCCAAACTGGTAAAAGGCAAGACAGGCATGCCGTTTAAGAAAGGCAGATGTTCATAAGTCCTGGAATAAAACCCAAAAGGTTCAACAATCAAACTGAGACAAGGAAGACTTAACAAGGACACAAGTCCATGAAGTCACCACGAACAGTAAGGAGGACAGTAAAGGAGCCAAATGTGTTCTTACATTGATAGCTTCACTCCCTGATTTTTGTTTATTTTATTATATTTCTTTTTGTGGCACCCCTGACAGTTTCCAGTTAAAGAATGAAAAATATGTGAAATATTAATGAGTTAAAAGAAGCAACAAAAAAGTTTCGAAACTTCTAAATGTATTGTCATCTTATTCCTAAAGTTGAAAGTCTTTTTAATGAGATACCAGAGAAAATGTTAAAGTGGCTGGATTTTTCTCTGCCTACCTAAAACACAATATGCAGTCATTGCCACAGCTTATACTCCATACTGATTGTCAGCTGGCTGAAAGAAAGCAACTAGACTTTACCCTCACTTAATAAAAAGACAAATTTAGTCGTTAGACATTTGTACAGTGACAACTAAAAAAGTGCCATACACCCTGTTAGTCAAGACCAAAGCAAAGCCAACATTTTTTAAATCATTGCTTTAATGGTAATACCATAATTATTGCTGCAAATATTTAAAGGCAATCTGCCTGTAGCATCTAATTAGCAAACTAATCTATTAATAGCGCTCCAGACTAACTGGTTGTGCTTGTGAGCCTAAGTTTTCTCTACAAACCCAGTCTTGTGTGCATGCAAGACCTTCAACTGCATGGCCCTTCTCCAGTAAATCTAACAATGTGATTCCAAGTTAAACAGACAAACCACACAACTATGGAAACTGCAGAGATCCATCTAAATGTTAACTGATATCAAGTTTGCAGGCAGGGGGAACGGAAGTGACAGATGGAGGCACAGGACAAAACTCAGCTTTTTTTTTTTTTCTACCCGTTGTACAAACGGAAAAACATTCATATATTTGCACAGGAAAATGTTTCTCGTTTTCTGATGCCTCTCATTTGCTCATCCTTGGCACATTTAAGCACATTAAGCATTGTTGAAGCTTTCTAGAGTAAGAAACGTTTTTGGTTGAATCTAAACGTAGCCAGGAATTTTACAGTATGTTCTCTCAAGTAGGAGAGCACAATAATGAGGACGCAGTGTTTCAAAACTACAGCTGGAAAGCAACAAGAGCTAAGTAGCTGACTGCAGGCTCCACCTGTGCAGATAACCTGACTAATTAACCACCTGATATCAGCTTGTTATACTCCTACTGTGTTACTCTATAAAGTGCTGAAAGACAAAAAGGGCTAATGTTTCACATGTTATGTCATATTGTGCAAAAGATGCATTTATGGAGAGTTAATATTTCTTTTTTTGTTTGTTTAGTTTTCTCACTTCTAACAAGAAAATTCCGTTTTATTAAAATGTATCTTCATAAAAAGAAGATACATAGCTTGAACATTCATATTGTGATCTGATGCCTCCCTCTCTGCTGTGATTCAGCTCTGCCTCCAACACCCCTCCACGCAGGAGAGGCTGTCAGGAATGTAGAGAAAGCTGAAGTAGATGAAGAGAATGACCCAATTAGGAAACTTCTCCTTTCTCTTTTATTTTCATTCAGACAAGGTAAATTCTTGGAAACCACGCTGGCTATAATTCCAGGAGCCACTGGAAACTAGTTTTAACATTATTATTATTATTATGAAACCATAATGACAATATCAACTTTTTTTATTTATTTAGATTTTTTGTTAGCATGCCTACGATCTCAGTTGACTTCAGTAAATGTAATTATAATGTAATCCAAAAATGATTATTAGTGAGATTTCTTGAATTTCTCTCTTTTTTTTTTTTTTACATTTAGGATGTAACCTAAAGATTTTACTTTCCTTTGAAAATGACTTAACTGATCTTGTGGCATTTGTAGTAAAGTAATTTGATCTGATTTACAGGCGACAGCAAATATTTAAAGGAAATTTATTGACAACTTATTCCGTTTTTTCCTCGAGGCTTAACATTAATTTAAATGAACTTTTGTTGATATTCTATGTCCTACCACAAAAGTCCACAACAGAAAGTTCCTCACTGAACCTAAAAACGCCCTTCAAAACCTTAAATCAGCCAAATTTGTGATCATAGGCTTTGAACGGCCCTTAAAGCTGCAGATGAATATGCTTAACTAGCATGCTTCACAAGGGATAGTCCAGGATTACATCCACAGATGTTTCTGCATATAAAAAGAACAACATCTAGCAGGTGTAATCTGCCACATTACTGACATGAGCTGGGCTGACACCAAGTACACCCTGCAGGTGGGCAAAACCCCCAGTTAACTACATGCGAGTCAGCTAATTGCCACACCAGTACATAAAGTATAAGTGTTATCAGAAACATAAACAGCAGCACAGGTTGCAGATTTCCATGGGAACGACAAGGAGGCATCTTGATTTTTCATCTGCGGTGAATGTTTTCCATTTGTAACACCTTTTCTCTTTGTGTTTGCACATGACTCTTACAACCTGTCCTTCCTGTGGTGACATCGCTCCACTTTTGAGAATTGCAAATTGCTTGCAAATCATAGATTTGACACAAATATTTTAATGAAGGAATAAAAAAGGAAACCCAATTTGTTTAACAATACACTAAGCAAGCTCATTGTACTAATGTGCCCATTTGTGGCTGCATATTTTTACGTGTTCATTTGTCCCCCTTTATTATTAGAAAATAGCAAAGAAAAGTGACCCTGTATTCTGAGCAGGAGCTGATGTGTTGATGCATAAAGGAGCAGGTTCCCCTGTATGTGTTGTGTTGTCTAATGTTTGTATATTTAAAAAAAAAAAAGATAAAAATGGTCTTTCTCTGCTCTTCCCACCCCCTCGCTCTACAACCAATTCTCAATGCGTTCACTGATTCTCACCTACAGTAACTGAAGACAACCTTGAATATAAGAAAATACAGAAAAAAGAAGTGGAAGCTGAGAGCAGACTCGGTCTCAAAGCTAAAGCCTAATCCTAATACAAAGCTCCAAAATGTCTACTTTTCTCTTGTGTGAGCCTTTTCTGGACTTTCTGCATTAAGTTTTAAATTCTTTGCAGTGAAATTCCTTTTTGCTTTTGTAGAAAAAGTGCCTGAGGTCAAAGACAAAAGTCTGGTGTGCTGTGGTGGCGCAGGGGTTAAGCACAACCCACATATAGAGGCCTTAGTCCTCGACGCGGCTGTCGCAGGTTCGATTCCCAGCCTGGCAACCTTTGTCGCATGTCTTCCCCTTCTCTTCTTACCCACTTAACTATTAAATAAAGGCCACTAGAGCCAATAAACCTTAAAAAAGACAAAAGTCCAAAAGGATGAGTTTGAAATGAACACTTTTGGATTTTCAACATATTTTCTTCCCTCCCTATAAAAAAAAAATCTGTCATTTTATGAATCTGGCTTTAAAAAGTGATACAAAAAGCTAAAGAAAACCACAATCAGTTCCATTTGCATTTTATCGCAAGCCATGAAAGAGAGATGGCATATGCAGAAAAAACTAGCACTGCATTTCACCCTAAACACATATTCCTCTCAGTGAGACATGGTGGTGGCAGCATCATGTGAAGGGAAAAAGTTTGTTTCACCAAGGAAGGGAGAGCTGGTTAGAGACGATGAGAAGATTTCCATCCAACAGGACAGCAACTCAAACAATACAACCAGATTCACATTGAAATGGTTCAGATGAAAGCATATTCACATGTTAGAGTGAAGAATATGTGGCAAGACTTCAAAATTTATGTTCACTGACAAAGTGCATTCAGTCTGACTGAGCTTGAGGCATTCTGCAATAACACAAGTAAAAAAGTATTTACAAAGCTCAGACATAATCCAAAACACTTCCAGCTGTAATAACACTGAAAGGTGGTTCTACAAACAATCGATTAAGAGGAGCTGAACACAAATGCATGCCACACTTTTCAGATTTTATTTCTAATAAAGTTTGGAGAACCATGGACAATCTTTTTTTTACTGTACCGTTATGCACCACTTTGAATTGATCACATAAAAATCCCAATATATTGCATGAAAATTTATGGTAGTAATGTGCAAAACAGAAACAACATTTTTCAAGGCCCTCTAGATTAGTCCTTGTAGTAATTGTAGTAATTAAAATCCATCTTACATTATACATTTTGCTTACTTTCCAGACTGCTACCTCTCCTTTTTTAATTGATGGTTTTGGGTAGCATGCAAAATTAATTGCAAAATTTCATCTCTTTATGTGAGCTGCAGACGTTATTTTGGATGCCACAGTCAAATTAATTTGTGCAGCTTGGATGTGTGCCTATATGTCTAATTGCCAGCATTTTTATAAGAAGTTATCACAAGGGAATTATACTCTGTAAATATTCAGAAATATGAGACATTGCAGGAAGCTGCAACCTTATGTTTACTTATATAGCTATCAAAACATGGCAAAGTGAAAACATATCCACATTAAAATCCATTTTACAATAGTAAGCTGATACATTTTTTGCATTTTGAATGCATTTCATTTAACAAAGATTTGAAATTTTACATCCAAGTAAACAGTGGAAGCCTCAGTGACACCGAGGATCCATTGAACGCTGAGCTGTAAATATGCCAAAAACATCTCCATATGCTTGTTTTGTTTGTCAGCTTAATGAAGACATCTCATCAGAAGATAAAAGCATCCGAGCGCTTACAGGCTTTCTTGCAGTATGCTTCTGAATTTTAGTAATCTCTTCAAGGAGCACCTCCCTACCACAGATTTTTACTCTGGAAGAGAGGCTTAATACAGACATAATCCTGCTTTTTGTCATCTCAATGTGAGGTTTATGCATGAACACCTCACACGGCTGTCTGCAAACTTTAATTTTTAACAGCAGGATTTAAGAAAGAGCATGCTTTTATAGATTTTCATGTGTGTGTGAGCGGGTTTGTGGGGGATAAGATGCTGGAGATGAGTGCCCACAACAACAATGAGGGCTTCACCCTACTGCTCACACCCACCAAGTGCAATCTGCTTGAAGATAACTCAGTCGGAATCATTTCTAGACCTTCTGCTCTGACTGACATTCACACAGATCCACTGCAAACACCAATGATTCTCCCCTATTTATTCCCAGGTTTATTACCTGTAAACCTGGGAAAATAGGAATAAAAAGTCTGATTTCAGCTTTCTGTCTCCAGCAAAGTTACAATAAACTGATGGAGCAAAACAGCAACAAGTCTGCAACATTCACAGACAGATGTGCAGAAAAGTACAGTTTGTCCTGCATTTTGTTGTTGTCCCAGAATCCAGAACAGAGATTTTAATATGTTTAGCTATGACATGTTGGTGGCTGACATCCCAAAGCCCAATAAAGCATTTATACTTAGGAAAATAACTAGAGGTCATTATAGTATTGCAGTTTTTTGCTTACATTAGGAGAAAAAGAGAAATACTAACATGAAAACTCTCAGACTGTTAAATTATATTTTGAAGTTTGAAGTCTGTGGGTAATTATAAAATTAGAAACAAAAAGTAACTACGGTTTTGGTCATATTTACGTACATTGCACTTTATAATAAACAAATGAAACACACAACGAAAGTTAACAACATAAGCGTCCAGTCTGATGTGTTTTCCTTCCTGTCAGTTTCATAACCGATACATTCTTCAGTAGCGTTTATCTCAGTGAACCATAATTGGCAGCTATCTTTTCCTCATTCTTGTCATTTAAAATTTTTATTATTATTTTAATCCGCTGGCAGCAGTGAATGCAGCAGCGAAGGGTGGATGCTCAGGCAACTAAACCAGAACCGGGATGCGGTGCTCCCACCGCCGCTTGTCCTGCTACTCCAGCTCGGAGGATTTCAGCACCACCAACAAAAGGAACAGCTCCGCGAATCAAAGCGGCGGCAGCACCACACACATCCACTCACCTCCAACAGCGCAGAAAAAGGTGTAAACAAGCAAGAGGAGCCTCTGAGGGCTACATCCCGAGCCCCGACGCTCCAGCTGCAACATCGTTAAAAGCCGAACGCGTTGTGAGGGGGGCTCCAGCCCGGCTGCAGGTCTCAGGCGCTCTGCTGGTCTACATTTTTTCTGATTATCTGCCAGCGACCAGCTGTTTGTGCATGACGTCATTCCGACGACGACGTCGCCGGCGCCTCCTCTTTAGCTTTGATTTGGCAACCTCAATATGTCGAGCGATTTGATTGGACCAGCGGCCTTGTCTGTTCGCCGCACGCTGCGGACGTGGACTGCAGCACAGGGCCTCGTCTCCGCCGGAGCCGGAGAGTCCGCCGGGCCACCGCACACAGGAGCCTGGAGAGGACTACAGAGGCTGGAGCTGCCCCCCCGAACCAGCGACGCAGCTTCCTCCTCAGGGAGCCGACACAGAAAGTTAGCAGACTTAGTGCTGCAAAGCTCACTAAAATGTGTACACATTTCTGTAGCAGTGATTTCGACTCAACTTTACTGTCTTTATCTTATTTTTTATCTTTATGGAAAGTTTGTCTAAAGTCCTTGTTTCAGAGTGGATCCGCTTAAATGCAATACTGTAACAGCTAACTTAAACTTGTTGATTTTTGGGAGAACTAAAAGAAAAAAAAAACTTTAAGAACTAAAATTTGCTGTAAATTAAATTTTTCTTGCAAGAAAGATCAAGAATCAACAATATTTATTTTCAAACTGTGGTTAGAAACTTAGACTCTTTAGAATGAATCAGTCATTTCCATTCTCGTGCAGTAATACAAATGCAATGATAATTACCCTAATATGGCAAAAATAATCTTACAACAGTTGAGTCCAACACAATATTAAATTTCAACTTTGTTAGCGTCGAGTTGCTGCAGTAGCTCTTAATTTTGCACAAATAGTGCTTAGTGGAGATTAAATTTTAGCTGTGCTAGATTTATTTTCATTCTTTTTTTTAATGTCACAGTTGACATTTTTTCTCACCTCAGCTAATAGGATGCTATTTTATACTGATTACTTCAAGTCTGTTGGATTAAGCTACATCCTTTAGCCACCATAAGGGAGACAGGACTTGCTGCAGCCATGGCTACATCTCTCAGTAATGGTCCAGATAAAAGCAAGAGTGATTATAAGGATCCATATTAAACTCACAAGGTATAGGTAGTAAACTACACAAAGTGTTTAGTGTTTTTGAACTAACAGCTTCAGAAAGTTAAAGTAACTCTAGATTTTATCCATCCGTATCGGGTTTCATCAGGTGATTTAAATTATTGTAGCAGATAATAGCCAATCTCTCTCCCCTGGAGCTGAACAGCGGAAATTACTCATATTGTGGCCTGAGGGTCATCTCACCATGAGTCATAGCAATCCAAGCAGATTTGTTGAAGAGAGAATGAGCTCCTGAATGAGGTCTGCCTGAAAGGCTTATTGAACAAATTATTGCAGCTGGACAAAAGAAAACATGATTTCTAGCTCATTTAGAGGATAAATGTAAGTTTGTGACACATAAAAGAAACGACAATGGAAAATTCAACCAAAAGACTTGAATATATCCACCATTTCCTTAAAATATATTCACCAACAGACATAACATTTTGACCACCTGAGAAATAGTGCATCATACTCTTGTAGATTTACTATCTAGTACTAAGATGGTAGCAGCATAACATTTAATCTGTCAGTTGTCAGATGGGGCTTCCATGTATTGGACTTGTTTGGACAGCAGGTCAAATATTTGCTTCATTAGATTGAGACATGGAGAATTTGGAGGCAAGGTCGACACCTCAAACTAGTTCCTGCACTCTAATCTTTTGTCATCTCCTTTTGATTTATGTCAGGGTCATCCTGTTGAAACTACAAAGTGCAATGATACATTTCAAAGTAATACCCACATGCGTGGCAGGATTCAGAGTAAAAGCATCACACACAGGTTACAACTAAAGCAAAAACTGCCACTGTGGGGGAGTTCTGACACTGTCATGCCAATTGTTGGTGCTTTTGGTGGTGGTATGGGGTCAGCATGAACTCCCTTACTAGTTTGAAGCTTTTCATCCCACTACACAAAAGACTGCAAAACCTTTCTATCTGAAACAACATCCATGTCTTCAGCAATCAGAGAGTCATCTACCTCAATCTTGCTTCATCTCATCTTTGAGTACAAGACCTTCACCTTCCTGTGCCATGTTGAAGAAATAATAAATGTTGTTTATTATTATTAAAAACTAATAAGGATATAACTAGAAAAAGTTATATCCTAGTCCTGTTAATACACTAACAACCACAATACAAACGCAAACACCTCTACATTTGAAAGTTTTTGAAGATAAATAAGTCATAGCTTGGTCTCCCCACAGATAGATCAGAAGGTGGAATATGTTACACAATAAAGAGGCAGGAAAATATCTGAAACCTGATAATTAAAGACTGTGTTGGTTTTCCTTCTCACTTTTTGTTTTGCAATTGGTAGAGAGGAGGACTGGTGTAGTATTGATTCCTGTAAAACAAGAGGAGCAACACTTTGACTGTGGTTGCTTTTAAAACATAAAAAGAGTGCTAGATGTTTTATACAGCTCTTTTGTGTATTGCTTTTTCGTTGCTAACTTATAAACTAGGCTTCAAGCTAACATTTTTAAAGCTCTCAAAATATAAACGGACCTTCTGAATGGTTGAAGCAAATGTTATTTAAAGAATAGGTTTCCTGATGGTAGTTTTTGTTCATTTTATGGACATAAAAGCTCCAACTTGAGAAAAAAATGAACATATTGATCAAATCCTCTAACATAAACCAAGAGTAATCTTTTAAGTATGGGTCTTTCCAGAATTTGTTCAGAATAACGGCATAGTTTGATTGTAGAAAACATAAAGAAATGCAGAATATGATAGACTGGACAGTTAAACGTTCTCTAATAATTCAAAGTAGAAATCAAAAGAAATACCATGAATAAATGATCATTCAAATCAATCAAAAACTAGCCATGGTGGCAAAGTCAATAAATGATGACGTTGTGTTACGTGATTGCACTTCGAGCATTATAACAACTTAATGGTCCCTTTGTGAAGGCAAGCTAATGGTTACGTCTCACAACAGTCCAAATGATTAAAAATGTCAAGCAAAATAGTTTTACATTTTGACAAGTAGTAAATTTAGCTGCTTCTTCTGAGTAGGGAGCTGTCTATGGTGGCTCACGCATAAAACTCTATCACATACAAAGACACATGGTCATGATGCTTTATGCTGATGAAGAAATGTCCTTTAAATGACAGTTTTTAACTAAATCAAATAGAAAAGTTGTGGGGTGACATCAAATATGTTGTTTTTGAGGCAAAATAAAGCAATGCCGAGGAAATGTAAAATGTGTGAAATCAGTATTTGTCAGGGGGCTGGAATAATTCTTCACAGGTGCCAGAAATCTGTTGACTCCCTGCAACATAGATGTGAAGCTGCTCTCAGAAATAGTGGGTTACACAAATAAGAAATAAATAAGGGATTTACAACCCTAAATCTTCAAGCATTTTTTTTATTTAAACAGAAAATACGTGAGTTTGCAAAAAAAATGTGGTCCACCTGATATTCTCATTCTTTTAGAAACACATTCTTTCAGACAGAATTCAAATCATTATGTGTCCATGAAAATAATAAAACTTTGAGCTTTACTTACTTTAAAAATACATGCCTGGTATTTTGAACTCGCCTATACTTAGCAACATGCAGGTTCACTCACTGTTTACACAATATTCAGATCAGCTAGAAAACCCTCTGCATCTAGCTGAAACAAAATGTCAAATCCCACTTCAGCTGGAGGCTCAAAATACTTTGTTTTCAATCAGGCCTTTCAGATAAAATTGCTTCAGCTCTAGCAGGTGATCTCTGTGAATCGAAATATGACAGAAAAGTTTATGCATTTCAGTTTAAAAAGCAAACCTTGTATGGAGTCTCAGTAATGTAATAAAAGCAGTGATTCCTTTTTAGTATGTGGCTGATTGCTTTTTTAATGGCCTTAGCCAAGTCCTGCTGGAAAATTTTAATCCACAACTCCAAAAAGTTTGACTGCTGCACTAATGAAACATAGTGGACCAGCACCAGCAAATGACACTATAGACGCTTCACTCTTCAATAACATGGATTTTGTGTCTCTCTACATTTCCCCCAAATAAGACCTTGACTTACTTTAATCTAAATTGAAGATTTTCTACCACTGAGCAATTATTTTTCTTCTTAGCTCGGATAGGACAGCTGTGATGAAGTTTCTGGTTAAGGAGTGGTTTCACATACAGTACGTGACAGTTGTAGCTCATTACCTGGACACATGTGGCTCTAAAAGTACAGACTCCAGTTGCAGAACAAGACTTCATTTCCTTCAGTCGTAGAGGTAGAGGAAGGTGCACAGTATCAGGGATAATCGAGCATTGAGAATTGTAAGGCAAAGCCCAATTTTTCCTCCTCCTCAACTTTCTGTTCAAATGTTTGCACACAGAACTCTGTAAAACCTAATGTTCTCTTACAATGACTTTTTTTTCTTCTCTGTGGAGAGTGTCAATGTCTGTAGGACAACTATTAAGCAAGTAGTGTTATCCATGATTGTGTGGGTTATAGAATAAAACTTGGTCTTATGTAATATTCTATTTTAAGAGAAACAGACTTAGCCATCATCATAGAAACGATCAAACAGTTTATATCACCCCAGGAATAATGAATAGTTTTCCTTTCTGATTTGACATAGTGATATAACTCGCCTTTTTGATGACAGTCTAATGTATTGAGATGCCACTCACAGCTGCGCTGTTGCCTTCGATGAGCCTCACTTGACTTTCATCTCTTTCACTAGTTTCATCTCTGTTCAATTGCCCAAAGACATTTTATTTTCTCAGATAAATCATCTAACACATCACTGTTATTCTGTGTGCTCGTCTACGTGTTTGGCCATTTGTCTTGACTGCTTTTTAATCCAATATAAGCAAAGAAAGGCTGTGAACCTTGGAGGCAGAGCACGCTGAAGCAGATCGAAAGCTTGCCAGATTATTCTGAACAGACTGAAAGCCAAACTCTGCTCTGTTAGAGACCTGGAAGATGCGCATTAAATGATCGTTTTGCAGACAGGGGCAGAAACTATTTCCAACAAAGACAGTACGGATTCAGAATTGCTATAATTTCCTATAGCAAATCAATGTTTCTCACAGCTCCAGTCCGTTTCTTTTGTGATGCTGAAGACTTTTCTGAAATATCTGCTATGTCTGTATCTGCTGAACATCCAAAATTTTTGAGAAGCCATGATGTGAAATTTTGGAATGCCTCCTACAGTGACATTTGGAGCAGGAAGATGAAGGTCTAGTGGGAGGTGTGGGCAACACATAGATAAACTCATGCCCACATGATGCCCTCAGTTATTTCTACTTTCTCTCTCCGGTGAACCTCTCCACAGCCCTAGTGCATCAACTACCGTCATTCACAGAGAGCGTGAAGGGCTTCTGGTTAAGCACTTTAACCAGCTGAATCCATGCAAACATGTAAATCCAATGATGCACCAAATCCCTTATGCAAAACTAAGAGTGAGGGTGACCTGATTCACATGGGAGTGAAACTGCTCAGTAAAATAATACCTAACTAAATGTAAAAAGGCAGTCTTTAATAATTACATAAACTGCACCACAATATATGATTGTATATATTGTATAAGCCCCTTATATATGTATATATTGTATACATATATAAGCCCCTCATTTCCTCTTTTGCTCAATTGAAATCATTAAATAAGGAGTTGAGAAAGCCAGAATAAAAAAACCCTTTGGGTCTCACTAAACAAGGTATAGTGTATTATTTTTGGCTAAATAGTGCCCCCTCATGAGGAAATGTCTCCTTGCACTATTAAAAGAGGTCAAAACAATTAAAACTTTAGGTTTTCAGCTCTTTAATCTTCATTTAAAGTAAGTGATAAAAACATAATCTAACCAAGAAAAAATGCTTCCAAGAACAGTTGTTTGTATAGTGAAATAGGCACAACGTCATTGTGGAAATGATCCACAATGAGAACTACTTACATCCTCAATTCCTCCAGAGATTGATTCCTGTTGAAATCTGTTTTCCACACTTTACAACCTATGCTACAAAGAGATGTCTATTTACATCATAAACTACATGAAAGTTACATCCTGAACACTCCGAAGTGGGTCTTCTTTATTGGTGCATTGAGAGCTGCGCTGAGGCTCAGTCCCAGAACCAGACGAGTGTCTGCAGGGTCAATGATCCCATCATCCCACAATCTGTAAAAATAAAGAATCTTACATTGTTGGCCAGTTCTCATATGTGCACAGTGGTTATTGATATTCTAATTCAGTCAAACTCAATACGATATTAATTCCTCAAAATAATTTTCTCAAAAATCGAGTGGTGCCCCTACCTATTAATTTTGAAGTAAAGATAGTTGCCTTAAGCAATTATAGTTATTCAAAGCCAAAACTTGAATCTTACAGAACAACAAAGTCCAGGCTTTCCCTCAGGCTGAGCCAATACCAACCAATCAGTCTGAACCAAATGTTCTTAATCCTATTGATCTAAACATAGTGCTTACTGCAATTCAGAGAACTGATTTGTGTTTCGTTTTTGTTTTTTTATTGGGGCTTTGTTAGCATCAGACAGCCTCAGATTAAAACAAAGAGAGCAAAATGCAAGGCTTGTACGCCTTCATAAAAAAAACATTAAAAGAACAGTCATGTTCAAAAGTTATATTAAATCTGCCCATTTTATAACATATGTATTGATTCAAATAACAAAATCTTCTTTTGATAAGCTCCAGTCTCACATGCACACTGATCAATGCCCACAGGACTAAATAAAAAGTAATTGGAAAAAAAGCAACAGGAGCCTTAATGGAAATAAAACAAATTCTTGTGTCACTTCTCATGTATTAACAGACTGCCTTGCTTGGGTCCAGGACAAAACAGAATTCCAAGTACTGAAAACATTTTTAAAAAATAAAGAAAAGCAAGGCAGTTCTGTCGAATATTATGATAGCTTCAACAACACCTATCTCGCCAACATTATTTGAATGCTTCAATTTCCAAACAAAAATAAATAAATGGAGCCATTGTGGAGTACATGGTTCTTTTCCCGAACGCTCCTGCCTTATAAATCTGATGTGCCCTGACCAAATCTCACCTGGCACTGGAGTAATATGGACTGCCTTCCTCTTCAAACCGACGAACAATTGGTTCCTTCATGGCAGCCTCTTGTTCAGCCGTGAACTGTGAATAAATTGTGAGAACAGAACAGGACAATGAAGGCCCCGGCTGGAGGCATTTTAAAGGTTGGTCTGAATTATTGAAGGTGAAGATGAAATGTAAAGCTGAAAGCACACAGCCTTTCATTTGTCATGCACGCTGGTCTTGTCCACTTGGAAATACTGAGCCAATTCTTCTAGAGAAAAAAAAATTAAATAATGAAAAACACTGAGGATATGCAACAGCTTCCCACTGCTTTTAGTTTAGCTTCAAGGATGAGAGAGGCAAACTGTGGATCTGAAAACTTTCTAGCAAAAAATTCAACTAAACTTAAAACTAAACTTTGTAAAACAAAAAAAAATCTTCCACATATTTGGTGTTCTGCTGCACCATCACCTTATAAATTCCCAGTAGGGCTGTTGTAAACGAATATTTTAGTTATCTAATAATCTATCAATTATTCTTACGATTAATCGAGTAATAGGATAAAAAAACATTTATAAAATAAAATACTGATAAATTTGGCATAATACCGGTGTACTATCAGATATCAATATCAGTCCAATTTTTTATTTTTGAGTATCCCTACTTTACTTACTTACCTACTTTACTTTTTTGTAGTTTAGAAAACTAACCTGTAATAATAACAGCCCAATTTCTAAGTTAACCAGATGAAAAGTTATACAAAAATCTGAAATTCTATACAACTTAATAATAAAGAGGTAGGCTCACAAATACGCTTATAAAAAATGTCTATATTCCAGCTTTTAGTTTATGTATTCATCTTCAGTGAGTTTAATAGACGAATTCTCACCTTGCCCCATACCGGTCAAGCTTTGGGTTTGAGAATACGGGAAATGTCGCCTGGAGTCGGGGCTTGAGGTGATGGTGGTGGGAAGCAGGCAAGCGAATGAACGAACGTAAGATGGGGGAGAAGGGAAGGAAATACGGGATATTTATGGCACCTTCGTTCGTCACACTCAGAAACTCATCTACCAGCCATGTACCGCCACGATGATTTCCGCCACCCGTTTGTTGAGACCGGGATGATATGAAATTTAATGTGCGGTTCGTCCGTAAAGCTACACTTACACTGTAACCATCAACTACTCAGCCGCCCGCCATGTTCAGTCTATCTGCTCACCTGTATAAATACTGCTGTAGCGCTCTTCCCGCTATTCGCTTTGAACCAGCAGTTCGCGGAGGAGTAAGACTGCTGTACTCCAGGTATCGCGTCAGTCATTTTAAGGATGCTTATTGGTTCCCCAAAAACGATGAAAACCCGGGCATTATTATCAATCAATAAAATCCCCACGGGCCGATCTTGAAAACTGGACGTTATGCCGCTAATACTTAGCATTCGTCATCAACTCAGAGGTGGAAGTCAGAGCTACGTGTGACGCAAATAATGTCCTGGCCGGAACACGGTGCGCTAAATAATAAAACATAAATTTCCTCGAGGAATTTTAATAATCAAGGTACTCGAATCATTCAAGGAATCGTTTCAGCCCTAATTCCCAGCCTTCAGCAATTTGAGATTTCCATCAAAGGTGAATTTCATAACCTTCAATGTGTGCTGATAATTATAAGTGAGTCTCAGCTGTGGTAAGAGTGCGTAATAGTGGCTGGCTGACACCATTAAACAATAAAAGAAATTAGCATTGACACCATTTCATTTGACACTAATAAATAACTACGGAAAGAAATATGTTTTATAAAAACTCTAAAAATATCTAGAACATTTATATAAAACACTTTTCAGGCTGTTATTCAGATGGCAGTGAAACATTTGGACTTATAGTAGAGTGCTTTGCAACATTATTCAGAGTCCTTGAGTTTTATCACATTTTACAGGGATTTTGAGTGATATATAAAACACAGAGTACTGCACTGCTGCTAATTAGAAGGAAAATGATTCATGGTTTAACACTTTTAAAAAATTGGCCATGTATTTAGCCCTTTCTCCAGTATCACCTTCTTATTTGTGGGTTAGTAATCACCTATGCACTGATGTTTCTGTGGAAAATCACTTGAAATTTTTGGCAGAAAATCCATCTATTCCAGAAAAAGGTTCAAGTATGGAGCTAGAAGTTTTGGATAGAGTTTTGTGATGTAAAAGGGCCAACAATTTCAATCTGGTTACATTCGTATAACATGTCAACTTTGTAATATCCTTTTAAAATAGTATAATCTCCATGATTTTGGCTAAGTTTAGCTGCAAGTTTACACTATTTGCATTAAGAGGCACTAATAAAAACAACCATAAACCCTGTGGTTACCTGACAGATTTTAAAGAAATTATGCTCCCTTGAGACAAATATCTCTTGCTCTTTTATTAAATATCTACAGACATTCACTTAGTTTAAAGACACTGCAATACACGTCTATAGTGCAAACATATAGAAATGCCTTTTTTAAAATGTATTTATTTTTTAAATCATGACCGCAGATGTTTCTTCTCTTCTCTCTTATTGAAGTTTCTTGTAACGTGACAAAATGCAGACAAATTCAAAGTATATGAATACTTTAGTGAGTTTAGTCAGTTTCAACAAAACTTCTGACATGCGTTTTTTCTTCACCCAGGTTCAACTAAGAGTCAGAGCTTTAAAAGAACTTCACAAAATACACTCTACACTTTAGTGTGCTTTTTTTTTTCTTTTAGATGGCTTACACATCATTAAATTGCCAGTTTCCATGGCACAACTGAGTCATTGTGAAGCAATTAATGCACTGTTAATACACCGATAACAGCAAACCTGAGACAATTTAATTACAGCCACTTAATGTCTGCACTGTTCTGGATAAGGCATCACAGTTTCACTTAACGCTGATATAACTTTATTCTGCAGTGATTTATCGTCACTGGAAGAAATGTGCCTTTCATAATGTTTATTCTTTTGGCAGCAAATCAACCACAGGCAATTTATGGCTGCGCAGAGAAGGGCAGCTTTATGTCAAGGTATTACCTCCTTTCCTTCACGTGTCCTCTGATCTTTAGTGATGGTGGCCAGGACTGTCGCTGCCTGCTCACCTCCCATTACAGAGATTCTTGAATTGGGCCACATGTAGAGGAATCGGGGGCTGTGAGGAAAAAAAAAACAATTATAAATTTATTTGGAGTCTTTTTAGTAAAATAACACCCTGAGTCATCACCGAACAAAAATTGAAAATTGTTTACTTACAAATATGTGAAACATATTTGAAACCTGATTAAAAGCACAAAGAAAAATAGGTCATCCTTAGTTATACTTTCTAATTGTTGTTGAATGGTGTATATAACTAGTTGCTAATCTGCAAGAACACGGTCTGTTCAGTTTTCCTGAATGAAACACTTGAAAAGCAGACAGTGTTCGCGATTAGCACTTTGGCTAATGCAGCTAAATGTCACAACAAAAATGTAATTTGTGATGAAAACAAAACTTAACTTCATCCATAATAGTTACATAGCAATTACTTTGATAAAAAAATAATACTGCATTCCATGCACAGACCCCCAACAAATAAATGTTAAACTTGTATTTGTTAAATACAAGTTTAACAAATAGCCGATATACAAGTTTAACAAACAACTGATATTTGCTTATATAACGCCATTTAAAGAAGAATCAAAAGACCTCATTGATATTAAAAGTATAAAATGTTGATATGTTTTGGACATATACTAAATGATAAAAACATATCTAGATGAAGTTCTTATTGCATGAAATACAAGTTTAACAAACAGCTGATGTTTTAAATGTCTTGTCTTAATTAAAACATTGCATTAAGTGTATTTTCTGCATTTTAGATTAAAATAGTATTTAATTCCCAAGAAGATTTTTTTTTTAATTCCTAAAAACAAAAGTGGTGTTGTGAATTCAGCATCCCAAACCCAACATTATGTTGCAGTAAAAATTTATAAAAATGTCATAACAATTTCAGATGGAAAGAAAATGTTTTTAAGGACATGTTAGGCTGACCGGTTTTAGTCTGTTCTGTCATTCAGAAGCTGGAAACAGCTGCTGGCTGCCACAGTAATTACAGCTAGAGTGGTTGCTCCCTTTTTAAATTTTTTACGCTGCTACTGTGAGGCATTAGAAAAGTGTTTTACAGTGCCACTACATTTTCAAAATCAAAAAACTTGAGTACTAGAGTTGTGTCGGAGTTAATTTCCATGACAACAGACTGCTGTGAGGAGGCACCAACCCATGCTGCACTGAGCTGCCTCTGGTCGGTGTGAAGTACCAAATGGGAAACAGTGGTGGCTTAATGGAAACATATTTTCTGAGCTGTTAAGGTGGAACGATGGTGCAAAGGAGTTTCTGAAAATAAGTATTTAACAACAAAAACAGCCTGTTTGCTCAAATTTAGAGTATGTTGTTCAAATCCTACCAACCTGACATCAGAAGTCAGCTGGTGTCAAATCAAATCATCCTGCACTGACCTGCAATTATTAGTTAATTGAAATTTCAACATATTGTGAAATTAGACTGAAATAACAACAGTCTTGGCAGTGGACAATATTACTGAGTGAAGAGGAGTCATAATGAATTATTCTCAGTTTCAGTGATCTTTATAAAGTGAAAGCGGAGAAATGTAGGAAGGTACATCATGCTGAGACGTGTCAGCAGTTCAATCATGCTGTTGTTTTGCCTTTGTAGTAAAATATTTGCAAAACCATGTTTAACACCAACTCCTCTCCACCAAGCTCAGGGGGATGTTGGTTTGTATGTTGTTAGCTGAAGATGCTTGAGCAGAGCAAAAAACTGGAAGTGCATCCATGAACATTTAGCAGTGTGCAACCTGTCAGGTTTAGTTGGAAGAGTTGCTTTATGGTTCATTGTCTTCATGTGATGTTTGTGGTCCTCTTGGTAGCAAGGAACAAGTTTTTATAGTTTGTATACTTCATTTTAATAGATTTATCAAATTTGATTTGGTTTGATTTTGGTTTCTGATTCATAAAACTTTTCTTTTTAGATGACAATTTATTGCCTTCAAGATTTAGTTTTGATCTATTATTGAGTTTATTAAAAAAATAATTAATTTTGCATTACCTTTTTGTTTCTGGTCTTCATTAATCTTTTGTATTGATTCTAAAAAAAGTTTTTTTTTTTTTTAAATCTCAATCGTCCAAGAATTGTACATGAAGGTCAACACTTCAAAAACAATGCATCTTTATGATAGGAAAAATGTTACATAAAGCTCAACAATTTCATTGTGGAATGTCAATGATTGCTGATAAAGTTATGATTTGTGGAAAAACCTACTTACCAGATATGAAATTATATTACTATAATCTCCAGTTATCTTACTTTTTTCTTGATGGTTTTCTAAGATGAAATAATCAACAGCTAGGTGCAACATTAACAAAAAATAAATAAATAACAAAACATTAAGGTCTTGTCAAATACAGAAAATAATAAAGCAAACTATAACTGTGGCGAAAACTTAGATAACTGAAAATGTCTTTGGCCTTTAAGTGATTCTAAGAAGAAGGTCTTTGTTCATAAGAAAGGAACATTTCCACTTATATGTAAATGAGGCACTGTGAATATGAAACCAGTACAAGAAAGGGGACATTTTTTAAGTTTTTTGCTACTGTATCAAATCACCCAACCCAACAGCAAGAGACTACTTTATACCTGTACGCTCTTCCACACATGCCATAATTGCCTGCACCATAGGAGCCTCCGATGATAACAGTTATCTTTGGCACATTGGCACAGGCAACAGCAGTGACCATCTTTGCTCCATCTTTGGCAATACCTCCAGCTTCATATTCCCTTCCCACCATGAACCCTTAGGACAAGAAAAAAAAAGAAGAATGGTTTGACACTGCAAAACAGCGCATCAATATTCCAAAAGAGGAGGAAAAATTTGCACCAACCTGTTATGTTTTGAAGAAAAATCAGAGGAATATTTCTTTGGCAGCATAATTCGATGAAATGGGTTCCCTGAATAGAAATAATCTTTTTAGTTATTACTAACAGTAGAGCTGCCAAGAGGTAAAATCTCAGCTATGTATCTTCATCACATTAAGATAAAAGTCTTGGCATCTCAAGGGACAAATAAGTAGATAGGTTTCAAATAAGATGCTGCATCAAATATAATTGTATGTCTCAAGCAATAAATAAAGTCCAAGGATGGATGGGTACTACCTGAAATAATACCTGAAAATTATTTTCAGGTATTATCTGAATAATAGCCCTTCTAAAACTGACCAGTCTGCATCACAACCCCCTTTATTAAGGATTAAGATACATCTTTCTAGTCACAATTTCAGACATTTCCAGACTGAAAAGTCTGTTCTCTACCCCTACTTATAATTTTTTTAACAATTATTACATATAGACAGATGTATAGATGATGAATGGAGAGATGGAGAGATGAATAAATAGGTGAACTAATTGAGGGATGGACACAAAGGCAGTGTATCTTGCATTTACTTAGTAGTTTTCTTGAAATCATACAAAATAACTCAGAACATTCCCTGAAAACTGAGCTACTAGCATCACTTTTAAGTTAATATTTTTCTATATTTGACATATAACTAGTTCAAACTGAAAAAAGCTGCAGTAGTAAGGAAGAATTTTGGTTGGGAATTTACTAGAATTCGGTCGGTTCAAATCAAGAATTAAAGGCTAATGCAAAACACAGAAGAGTTAGAAGCTCCTTAAGAGCCAAACAAAATTCAAGGCTGCGCTGTCATGATTTTAAACACTAATGCTTTATTTGGGGTAACGTTTTAAGAACTTATTTTGGTGAGGGAGATTTCCTTGAATTAAAAATTGCAAACAACTTGTAAAAAGGAATAAAAAGCAGACAATTAGAAGCAGTAAGTCTTTGCCTAAGATCATCTTTCTATCTGCCTTACTTCTCTTTCTTTGCACATATACCTGACATATATGCTTTTCAATCACCCAACACCTTGTATAATTGAAGCCCAGGCTTGTTTAAAGCAATGACAGTGTGTCTCATAAATGAATCTTGAAAACCAGGTGTTGTATTGATTTTTGTTGAATATGCTCTCCAAGAATGCCTTCTCCACACAAACCACTGTCGGCTTTTTTTTGACAGTAATTACTCTGATGAGACAGCCTGTCTTGAGGAGACCCGACAGAAAGAAATAGAATAGAAAATCTTTTTTCCCCCCAAGTTAAGCCTGTAATCTAATTTAAAACCTGTTTGAAAAAAACACATTGGCGTATTATAACAGATTTGACTCATCTTTTTTTAATCCTGAAAGAAGTTTAGCTCTGCTCAAAGCAAATTGTCTTGCAAGTTAACTGAATCATGCAAAATGACAATTATGAACGTCCTGTGGTTTCAAACTCTAATGCTATTATAATAGCCTTTTCAGAGGACTTATTTGAAGACAAGTGGAATTTAAAAGGTTACTTTATGAGAGAAACTCTGCAGCTCGACAGTGAAGGGTCAATGCAAAGCACTTATGAATGCCAAAGCTTCTGCAATGACACATACAGGCATTCTTTGTGAGACGCAAATCTCTGAACCACTTCAGGACTCTGCTTTAAGACCTTGACATTTTCAGGGTGCATAAATGTTATATTGCTCTTTCTTCAAGGTGACACTCATATTATTTTTTAGTTTCAAAGGACAAGTACCTTTTTTGCAGACTCTGAAAACAGAACTCCATTGTTGCCAATAATTCCAACAGGGTATCCAAAGATTCTTGAGAAGCCTACAAAAGGCACAAATTAGATATTGAAAGGTGAGGCTGACAGCAAAACAAACAAAAAAAAAAACACTGTACTGTAGAAATTGAAAACAATACCAGCCTGTATACCTGTAACAAGCGTGTCTCCATAAAATGCCTTGAACTCATCAAATTTACTGCCGTCCACAATTCTGGCAATAACCTGCAAACGAATGAATGTGTCAGCTCATAGAGGTGTGTAACGAAATGTCAGAAAACAAGGCCCTGAGGCAGAAAACCGAGCTGCATTGGGCAATAATGTCACAAATTTTACGTAACCTGCTTTATTAAAGTGATTTGGCTGCATGCTGTGTTGGGCTGCCTGTTCCTGATAAAAAACAAGAGCCCTGTAAATAAAAAGGAGCAGCTGGTTGTTCCCGATACCTAAACAGACCGCCAATGCTGCTCTACACCACAGACGCTGTGGCATTGCTTGAGTTAACAATAATTTCTGCTCCTGAATCTACATCAAGTATCAGAGCCTCAGGAGAAGCCAGAGAAGGAAAACAGCGTGACTGATACCAAGCAGCCATAATCAACTGAAAACCTGAACATGACATCTCAACACTGTTCACTCTGAGCCTTTAAAGCCATGTCTGTGTGGCTTTATGAAGCTTAGGTTTAGTGCTGAAATGAGTAATCAGATTAATCGTAATGAATACATTTTTTAAATAACTACTACAGTAATCAAATAATTGTTAACTGCAGAATACAGACTAGTAATTAAGCCAAAACTGTACAAAAATGCATACATTTTGCAGTTAAGATAAAAACAAAATCTTCTTTGTCTATAAATATGTTCTACCCAGAACTCCTCAAGTGAAAGAAATAGTTTCACTCTGTTCAAGTTCTGTAAAAAAAAAAAAAAAAAAACTTTAAATGTATTTTCTACATTGTATAAAAAGGCTTAAGTGGTTAAACAAAAAAATCTACATAATGTGCCATGTTTTTTTCATTATATTAATTGTCAGAATAAAGAATAGAATAATTGATTTCTAAAATAATTGTTAATTGCAGCCCTATTTAAGTTTAAATACATACTGGGGTGTGGTGGTTATAATTTGTTTTATTCCTTCCCTTTAATTAAATTGAAATCTATTCAGACTCAAGTAATATCTAATTAGCATTCGGAGAGGAGCTCTGGAATGATTTTTACTTCATTATGTATTCCCATGTAAGAGCTCAAAAACAAAGAAAACCTATCTCACAGTCAAACGCCTGAAAGATAAATCATCACATCAAAGATCATCTTTTCTGGAGTGCAGTCTGAAACATTAAGCTCACCCCCCTTGATCAGGTTTAACAAGTAGCCGGGCAATTACCTCTCTGACATCAAAGTTGCGTTTCAAGTTATCTCCAACTATCCCATAAAGCTCATCTGAGGGAAAAAGGGGGGCTTCAGTGGGTTCTACAGTAACCTGAAAAAATAAAGTAGACACAGATGTAATAGGCAGTTCAGGCACAATTAGGTGACCATAATTAGCAATTAGACTAATCATTGGATTGACCTCAATGTTCTTCCTGTAGTTGAGGCTTCGGACCGTCTTCCGAGCTAAATGGAGTGCGTGGTTATCATCTAAAGCGTAGTGGTCTGTCACGCCAGATTTTCTGTGAAATTGGAAGCAAATCAATCACAATGAAGCTATTATAGAATATAAATCAGTGGTTAACAAATGATCATGAAGATGAGAGCAGGTGAAATATACCGCCATCGATGCAATCCGATTTGTTTTTGCTATCAAATAATTTCAATCAGGGAACAGAACACTAACACTAAGCTGAAAATAGAAATTGCATCTCTGGAATATGTACAGTTGCTAAAACAATGTTAACTAATGTAACTGTAAATGCTGCATTCATACTTGCAGTGCAGGTCAGCACCACCAAGATCTTCTGCAGATACTTCTTCCCCAGTGGCAGCTTTCACCTACAAAAGAAGGAAGTGTTCAGAAAATTAAACAATCACAGAAATGCTTTCCATCCCTCTATGCAGCCAAGATGCTAATTTTAGAAATTAAGAGATTTTAAGTTATCAAAAACACTTTGGATCCTCTTTTAGAGTTTTTCTGAATAATTTACACATATGCTAGTTATCCTCTCTCCATTCACCATTTGATACTTTATCAGTATTTTGGGACATGATCTTTTATCCATCTTGTCCATTTAAGTAAAATTACTTACAGTAATTGTACAAAATCTACAAATAGTCTCCAAGAAAACATGGTTATGCAACTCTAATGTGTAATATCCATTCACAAGAGGTTGCTCAGAGTTATTTTGGATAATAATTTGTCACATCTTATAAGATTCAACTGAATCAAACGCAGATCAGAATAACAATTAATGGAAATTAATGGTGTAATATAAAAAGGATTCAACAAATAAAATTCAATTAAATCTAATTTTTAGGACTCTCGTGGTTATCTCATTACCGAGACAGTACTTCACTCCCCAGAAACTAGACTGACAGGTACAAAGTGAATAACCCAGTAGGAAGTTGTGGTATAAAGGTTTGAACTACCCCAGAGCGTATTAGCAGCATTTATTTGGTTCATTCAGTCTTCCAACTCAAAAAGCAAACAGTACCAAGGTCATGCTTGCAGAGGCATGCCCAACAGATGCAGGATATATGGGCAACTTGCACAACACTGCATTCATTATGACTCCTATAACACAGCAGGTGTTAAAGTTACTGAGAGAAATGAAAAACAATTTCCTAACAGCGTGCTTCAGGTCTTAACAGATGAAGTATCATTTTTCATAACTGCAAAACAACACCGCACTATCAGACTGGAAAACATTCGGGATGCTTTAAGGGCACAGGCACAGATAGGAAAGGACATCTTCTTAAAGGTTTCACTTAGAAGTCTTTGATAAACTTAGATGAATGTAGTAGAGCACAGGTGTCAAACTCCAGTCCTCAAGGGCCGGTATCATGCAGTTTTTAGATGTACTACAGGTACAAAACACTGGAATTAAATGGCTTAATTACCTACTCCTTGTGTAGATCAGTTCTTCAGAGTCCTGCTAATGACTTAATTATTCTATTCAGGTGTGGTGCAGCAGAGGCACATCTAAAAGTTGCAGGACACTGGCTCTTGAGGACTGGAGTTTGACACTCCTGTAGTAGAGTGTACCTTTATACTGTTCTATCAACTCCAACATGCCCTCTACTTCTCTACATCCTGGAAAAAAGAAATGCGTTCCCAACCTTCTCTATGATTTTTGCTTTATAAGTCAGTTCAACAACTCACCAATGACGATGCCTCTTATGCACCTATGGTATTCATTTTTAACAGAATTTTTTGGTTGCTGGAGGTTTCTCTCCTTCACCATTGCCTGCCTTTGCAATTTTGCTCATTTCATATCAGTCTGCTAAAACGGGACATTTTGTACAGAACATGCATCAATTTCTACCAGTGAGTCCAGAGAAGCAATGACACTGGATCCCTTGGAAGCAATAATTTAAAGGATATTTAATTTCAAATGTCATGCAGTCACACTCTGTATATTAATAATACATTTGGTCCAATTGAATAGACTAACTGCATTTAATAGGACCACCTAATGTATATTTCTGGTGCCTGAGGTGCTAAAGCCCAAGAAATGTGATGAAGTAAAATGTAAAAAAAAAAAAAAAAAGACAAGAAAATGTTGGTGGTGATAAAAAATGTAATCTTCAGCATCATAATTATGTATTTTCCTCCATCATTATGTGTTTATTGTTACAAAATGAAAGAATGCAGGGATAAATTAGAAATCTGTAGGAATGAGATGTTGATACAAATTCACCCAGAAATGATCTTATACACTATGTTTGTTTTTATAACAACAGTCAGGATAATTTCCTTTTTTCACATGGGATCTTAAGCTACCTTCACCCAGTAGGCAAATGATTATCTTTGCCCATATGCAACCCATATTTAACTTCTTCACGGTTGTCTGTACGGCCCAAATACAATCTTTTCACCTCCAAAAAAAAAAAAACTGATTTGTATCACTTCCATCTATGGTACATGCAAAAAAATATCTGATTTCAGCAAAACATCAGAATTGAGTATAAAGAGCTGCTATGTGAACATAGCTTTAGTTGAACATTGCTTCTTCTCCTAGGTCTCACTTAACAGCAGCTTTTAGGAGATGGTAAATATTTCACATTAACTGCATGTATAAAGCAACTCATATCAGTGAGAATGATGTAATCTATAAATTCATTATTATGGGAATCTTGTTCTTAATACATGCAATACATTTCTTTAAAAATGGCCAATCAGCATGGCTATGCAGAAAGTTTTTGCTGCACAAATCTTTTTTTCTGGTAAATTAAACCAGTGCGCATAGTCTCGCTAGTTCCAGTTTTGTGAATGCAAAAGCTGCTCAATCATTCTGTCCAGCTGGTATGGAAATGGAAATTACAAAATCAAATGTAATGCAATGAGAGGATGCAACAATTCACATAGTTCATCTCATGTTTGCAAAACGGAAAGGAAATGAAAAATTTTCCAACCAGAGGAGGTCCTCCGAGAAAAATTGTTCCTTGCTTTCGCACAATGATGCTCTCGTCTGCCATTGCTGGAACATATGCTCCTCCAGCCGTGCACGAGCCCATCACAACAGCAATCTAAAAAGAAATAGGAAGTTAAATCTTCACTGAAGCATTTCTAATACAGAAACATCCCTTCCAGCTTGTTAGAAGTACAATAATAAAAAAAAACATTGAAAAATTGTCAACTCTGGCATTATTTTTCTCTATGAAAGTTTCACTTAGTAGTGCGTTATTAAAATGCGATACATCACAAAAATGATTCACAACACATTGCTTTGGTTTTAAACTCTAAAACCAAAGTAATGTTTTCCAAAAACGTTCTGATTTCACAGCTTTGAATCAACTTTTAGCCTTCCAAAGTTTAACGACAAATGAGCATAATTTTTCACACACTTTTTAACATTCAGCAGGCAAAAAATATAAAAAAGAAAGAAAAGCTGATAATCTGTAATTGTGATTAATCTTTTTTTTTTCACATTTTTCTCCTTTGAAAAGATTTATAAGAAGCCAGTAAAGAAAGCAAAACTACTGCCTTACTATGCAAATCTATCTAATCTCTTTTTTATAAAAAACGTTTCTAACTAAGAGCATGAAAAAAAAATTTGTGAGAACATATTTTAAGCTTACATGACAGAAAAAAAAGAGTCTTGAAAATATTAGGGATGAAAAACAAAACTCTCAGAATGAAAAGTGAAATCTGGAATGTTTGTAGACACTGTTGATGAGTGACCATTCAGAACGGTGACTCAAACATGCAATGGGTCTCTTTAATGGATTCGGTGAAAAGAGCTGAATTCAATAACTGAAAAGCTATTGCTTAGCTTAGTGCTGCTGTTTTGGAAAAAAACATGCTGCCTTGTTTGTTCCTGTTATTACATATATGTTGTTACTTCAAAATTGCATTGCAAGAAAAATTATGTTTCCTTCAGAACAACAAGAAAAGTCACAATTTATCCATCTGTGCTCTAGATGCAGATACAAAGACTTGGAGCAGACTGTGAACTATCGTAAATAGTTTACATTGAACTATCAATAATGAGTAGAATTCCAACAGTCTATGCAAATAAGGTAAACAAAGAGAGAAGAGTGATTTCAACATTAGTAAATTTTAGCTTGTCAAATACAATATTTAAAGCCTCACCTGTGCAATTCCTTCTGAAGACAGCCTGGCCTGGTTGTAGAAAATGCGTCCAAAGTGATCGCGGTCTGGAAAGACTTCGGCCTGTCTGGGAAGATTGGCTCCTCCAGAATCCACTGAGGGGGAATTCAAACAATATATATCTGAATATTTAAATATTCTATCAAATTTTGGAAAAACAGCACAAGTATGTGCACCTCTTGTTAGTCACCACCACCAACAGAATTATTTTCAGAATACAACATACAATTCTTAACCAAGTAGTGAAAAAAAAGTGTTTTTGACATTTTTGTATAAGAAACTTTTACTGTTTAATTGCTTTGACCCAAATCAAGAAAACATACCCAAATAGATGCATGGTAAATGGTTCTGCTGAGCAATTTCTTGTGCACGAAGGTGTTTTTTCACTGTAATTGGGTAGTATGTTCCCCCTTTCACGGTGGCATCATTTGCAACAACAACACATTCCACCCTTGGAAAAAAACAAAGCTGTTTAAATTAATCATTTGGAAACTGCACACTGTCTTGGGGGTTGTCTTATTTCATTAAACAGTCAACAAATTATTGTGTTCATTATTTTTATTAAGGAAAATATCTACGAAAACGCTTCAACACTCACCCTGAAACCCGTCCTATCCCAGTAATCGTACCCCCGGCAGGAACATCCTCTTTTCCATACAACTCATATCCTGCAAACTGGGAAAATTCCAAAAAAGGAGTCCTGCAAAAACAAGAAACAGAAGCTGAATACTGAACATAGCTGATCTTTAAGAGTAGATGACAAAATTAAACCAACATAACAAAATGAAATGGTTAACTATGTGCAAATCACGTGTGAGCCAACAATTCTAAATTGAACTAGTAGGCAGATGATAATACCCTGGATCCAGTAGTCTATCTATGCGTTCTCTTGGCAACAGCTTCCCTCGAGATGTGTGAAGTTTTCTTGCTTTTTCTCCTCCACCTTTAGTAATAACAACATATCAGATTAATAAACACTTTGTAGGTTTTTGAAGTTTCTTTTTATTGTATTATAAAAGTGAAACAAATAAAATAAAAATAAATCAACTAAGGTTGCTATTTTTTGTACCTAAGACAAAATTTAACTTATTATTAAACTCAAAGTAGTTTTAGTAGAAGACTAAACACAGTTCTGCACGAAAGGTTTGGGATCAGATGAAAATGTTCTTGTTTCCTAGGAAACATACATTAAATTAGTCTGAATAGAAAAAATAGCAATGGACCAGGTCAGGGAAAGATCAGCGTTGGTTAGTTATGAGTGTTAGAAGATAACATTTTAATGGGAATGATGAAGGTCATCTTCAATCCTTGATTTTTATATGAATAAATTAATGTTTATTTCAAACAACAAAACAAAAATATATATAAAAAAAACAATATGCTCAAAAAGGTTTCTTTTTTCTTTAGTTAAAAAGGAAATTTGCAAGTGATCCCAAACTTTCTTGCTCCGTACTTTGCAATACATTGTGTGAAACAAAATCATGCAAACACAGTACATCTGAAGGCCTAATTTTCACCACAATGTGTGCTCTTCCTGGTACTCACCTAACTTGATTTTTTCTGTCCGATTCCTCAGTTGATCTACCAACACTTTCATTCGATCATAATTTTCCTGTAAACGCAAGGCAAGGTAATTATATTTATATAGCATTTTCAGCCAAAGGAAACTCCAAGTGCTTTCCCATAGCAGTTAAGAACAACATACATCCAAACAGATTTAGGTTAGAAAGATTTGAAAGTAAAGTAAAAATTTTTTTTAAAAAAAGGAAGGATGTAGTAGGCAACAACAAATCATCAAATAAAAAGCATCTTCAGGATGGGAGCATTCACTGCAGGAAGCTTATTTCTGATTTTTGGTGCACAAAACCGAAGGCAGCTTCAGCATGTTTTGTTCTGACTCTTTGAATGGATAATGGGTTTGATTCAGACGATCTTAAAGGTCTTAATGGTGTTTAGAATTGAAGAAGATCAGAGATGTAGTCCGGGCTTTTACTTGTAAGTGTTTCGTAAACCCTTACTGAGATTTTAAACTTTTCTTTGAGTAACAAGTAGCCAGTGCAAGAACCTCAGAGCCAGACTGATAAGCTGATCTCTTGTCGCTTTTGTAAGGACTCTTGCAGTGCCATGACCTCTTATGAAGCCATAAGAGGTCATATTTGAGAGGTTACTTACACACTTAGTTATTTAAGAAAATTTGCCCAGAAAGTGCAAAGCACCAAAGATATTTAACGACTAAGCACCCATATTTTAAAAAATAAAAACTTTGAATAATGTTATTCCACAATATGAATTTGGAGTTGTTTTAAGTGGTATACACATCTGTACTTTTTTCCTGAATAAAACTGAAATAGCAAGGATGTAGTGTTACCTTCAGTCCAGAACAGTCTGGACTGTTCTGGACTGTTCAATCTACTGTAGTAGATCCAAGAATAAAATGAGAGATTACTTGTTATACTGGTACATCTCGAGCAATACTTTGATAAGAAATAAGTGTCTTTTAGTGACATCTAGTGTCAATGTTGTACCTCTACACCAAGCTTAATGTCATAAACATAAATTAAATACAGTCATTGTAAACTAAAGAATTAATACGTGTACAAATTTAAACTGCAACCTCAACAATGTCTACAGATGGATTCAGGCGATTCTTTTTACATGATAAAACACATTTTGCTTAATTTTCAGCGAAACATTAAATATAAAGTATGTAATTCATGTAAATCCCAGTCCTTTTCAATTTGGGGAATTATTTCAGTAACAATAATGTTCTTAAACATAGCTTTTAGGGTTTCTGACATATAACATTCAGTTTCTGCTATATATTATGAACCATATAGAACACAGTTTAGGTAGTTATGCATGTTACCAAACACTATTGGTATCTGACCACGGTGTCCAGTCTGAGTTTCATCCTCACCTGGTTTAACTCAAACTTAACGTTATTTCTCCAGTTAAGCTAACAGGCTTTAGCAACAGGCTAACCTACCTGATATTCAGAGGAATGTTTATCAGGTTGGGAGCCGAGCCGAGCGACTCTGTCAGCGTAGTAAGTCCGTGTACAAGGCAGCGGTAATACCCTGCATCGAAGCAGCCACGGCCTCACGGACTGTAAAAGCATTTTAAAAACTCACAAAGGGGCAAAATGTTAAAGAAACTGCTAGCTTGTTAGCTAGCTGTAGTGGAGACAATCTTCTTCTGTGGTTGATGTTGTAGGACGGAACGTTCTACGTCGCCACCTGCTGACAATAAAACAAATTTATTCAAGTTTTAATATCCGTTAAAATAAATCAATTATTTAGTGGCTACCATACCAAATATTTTTATGTCAAAAAACGACTGAAAAGTAAATATTTATTTATTTCCTCTCTAAAAGTTCATACTAAAGGTTAAAGAACATCCAGTTTATAGAAAGACTTATGTCATCTTGAATAAAAACGTCTAGAAATGAATATCAGAGAAGAATACTTTATAAAATGATGAGGGACACATTTAGATTGATTGCAAAAGAAAAAAAAAAGAAAGCTTTTAAGGGATTCTTCCAGGCTACACCTTTTTATCTCTTCGTTGTCTCTTTGAGGAAACTAATGTAAGTAACTACAACATCAGATTTATCTTTGGGATTAATGAAGTATGGAACTGAAGACTTTATGGCTTAATTTATTGAACTGTTCACTGGAGAGGATTGTGGCTTGACGCTCTTGGACTGCTGTGGAGAATAATACTCAGAGAATCACGGATCAAGGCTACCACCATGTGGGATAAAAAGTGTACTTCAGCTGTCAACTCTCCATACATCTATTGTCTATACCAGTAGTCTGGTGTCAAGTATCCTCCAACTTTTAGATGCGTTTCTGCTTTAACACACCTGAATCAAATAACAAAGCCATTAGCATAACTCTAGTTGCTAATTCAGCCATTTGATTCAGGTATGTTGGATCAGGAACACGTCTAAAAATTACATGACACTGGACCTCAAGGCCTGGATCTGAGAACCGCTGGTCTATACCCATTAATCCTCAGAGGGTCACAGAGGTGCTTATGCCTGTCTTCAGAAGTCTTTTGGCTAAGAAGGCAGGATATACCTTGCACAGATCAGTAGTCCATCACAGAGCACAAAAAAACAAACAAAACAAAAAATCAAAGAATACATTAATATCTCACCAGTTCTAGGACTTTTTGAACTGTGGAAGCAACCCAAATAACATGGAGAGAGTCCACACATGCATGGGGAGAACATATAAACCCTGGACATTCTAGCTGCAAGGCAACAGTTCTAATAGCCTTGACTTGTTATAATAAATCATAATTCATAATGTGATAAAGTGGACTTTAGTATGATAATTTGGAGTTTGGAAAGGCTTGTTGTGGCATTTAATACTGTAACTAATTTTCCTGTCGTTTGAAACGATGAAGACAATATTGTTTTTCTTGGAAGTAAGAGTATGTACTTTATTGTCTTCTTTATGGCAGCACAGCAACTTTTTTTTTATCTTAATTTGTGGTTTAGGACAGAATTTTATGTTTTAAGGGGATGGGAAAGAAGCTGAAGCATCCTGAACTTTAAATGCATATTAAAATGTTTTTAATTGAAAAATATGGTCTATTATTTATTTGGTGTAACAGATAGTCTAAGGCAGGTTTATATCATATTTTGTTCACGTTACACTAATCTCATAATCTCTCTTTGGATCTCTCCACAATGTACACTGAAATTTTAAACATTTTACAATTTTATTTCATGCTTCAGCAGCTCTAAGTTCACACAAAAAGGCGATTTCTTACTCAAAAAATGGGAACTAAAGTTGGATTTAAGTGGGAATCAGAGTTATCCTAAAAGCTTGGGGGGAAAAACTCATCTCTTCTGACCTGAGTGCTTTATTTGAGCTGAAGTACATTCTGCAGAGTGCAGGCTGAAGAGCATTCAAACCAAGAGCTTTTAGTTCATTTGGTTTTAAGAGGCTTCTCTCCTCCAACACTCCCACCTATTCCACTGGCATGCATAGAAATGTCCGTGACCTCCACTCAAATGGCTGCTCCTGTTTTCTTAGGGAATATCAAATCCTCCACTTCGTGTGCGAACTTACACCCTCTCACTCATCCAGCTCTCTGTACTTTTTTATGACCTCTGAACCCTTCACAGCAGTGGCCGTGAAGTGACTGAATAGATATGGCTTTACAAAAAGCCTCTCTATTTCGATAAAAATGGATATATTAAATACTTTAATAACTCAGGGGTGCAAGAAGATGACTGAAAAATACAAATGGCATGGAGAAGACAGTATACCTTTGGTCATAAAATGCATATAAACTGTTTGGTCACAAGTGTCAGATCCTTATGCAGGGGTGTTGGTAATTATTTTGTATGTTTAAATACAAAAGGTTTTTTATTTTTTATTTGTACTTATTTTCTCATTATTTTACAGACACTGATATAGTGCTAGCTCAAGACCAAAAGATTATTAAAAGATGGCAAAATTTAACATTGATTTTGAGAGGTTAATTACTATCAATATCAGTTTATCATTGAGCGCACTATGTTAACATGCTGAAGATTAAGAGCATGTAAAACAAAACTTTACATAAAAATAAAAATAAAATAAAATCAGTTTGCACTGACTAACAGGCTAAGTATATAATCCATTAAAAATTGTAGCTTCAGGCGTGCTGTGGTGGCGTAGGGGTTAGCGGGACCCACATTTGGAGGCCTTGAGTCCTCGACGCGGCCGTCGCGGGTTCGACTCCCGGACCCAACGGCATTTGCCGCATGTCTCCCCCCCTCTCCTTACCCCCTTCCTGTCAGCCTACTGTCTAATAAGGGACACTAGAGCCCACCAAAAAAAACCTGGTGGGGGAAAAAATAAAAAATTGTAGCTTCAGAGAAGATTTTGGAAAAATCTAAAATTCTGAATCTTGTTGACTAATGTCAGATCATCAGTTAAAGTATCTATGTTAAAGATAGTATCTAATGTTTTGTTTGCTTTTTTGTTACGTTCTTTTTTTTTTACTTTTAAATGTACATTGTCAATAAAATACATCTGCACAATATTTATACCTTACAGGTTTTTTTAAAATTTAAGGTTTTTAAAAAGTGCACACATGAAAAAAAACACAAATTTTTCTGCTCTCCTGTGTGTGTTTGAGTAAATTACACCACAAGAGGCACAATAACTGATACAAATAATTGAAACATTCAAATTACACTAAAGTAGAAAGTGGTTCAGTCTGACTTGCTTGGTCTTTCTTTCCTGCTTCTCGCCGGTGTTAACTGGAATGATGGTTGGTGATGGTAAAGATTTAACATGTATAGCAGGATTATCTGGTAGGAAGGGCCTCATTTAAGTCTTTCTGCCTGATAATGATTTTTGATGATGCAACTGTTCTGCAGGAAACATCAATGGAAAGGGAAAATCATTGTAGCTTCCAAACTATTTTTTAAATCAGAACTTGTCTCAAATGATCGCTGAAGTTTAATTATAGAATTTGATATTTCCAGTCTCCCTCACTCCTCTTCATGGGTATTTTATTGTTGCCAAGTTTCATTAAAGGTCATGTAATATTCTCATATACAACTGGAACATTTTGCTGAAGCTGTACAGAATAAAAGCAAACACTCTGAAATGAAGGGATTTGTCTAAAAACATCAAGTAAAAAGGCAGAAATGAAGAAAAATAAAACATTTTGTCCTTCAGAAAATCTGATCAGTTCCTGTGTGGTATACGATGCATACAGTATGTACTTTGAAGTTTCTTTAGAGAGAGAAAGGGATCATGTATTTAGGATATAAACACTTTAACAACTTACAAAAACCGGGGGAAAAAAACAGAAGCTTTTCAGTTAATTCAATCCAATCAATGCAGTTTCAGTGAAAAATAAACTGTGTTAAAAATAAACACGGTAAAAGCAGCATGTTCCACCCTCTCTTCATATGCAGCTTGTAAAGCTCAAGAGTCACTCACTAATCACCCACTAATTAACACAAACACACAGATGCATTCTCGGTGTGAGCGAGTCCCTCCCCTGTCTTTTTGGATCAGAAAGCTCTTATCTGTCTCTTTTTGGAAAAAGATAATGATGCTTGTTCCATAGCTCAAAGCTCATTAATGTATGACACAGCCCTGAATGTAGGATATCAAAGAGATGTACAGAGTGTGCCTCCCCACCCACTAATGGCCACAAACTCATTAAGAAGCCAAAGCAATGAATTAATCATCAGATATCCTTAGAACAGATGAAAAGTGCTAGCAACATCAGTCTTTGTGCAAGCTGTCCCTTTAAATTCCACAAAATTACAAAGCCTCTCACAAAGCCACCCTCACATTACAGGATCACCCTCAAATCAGATAAGCTGAAGGACATGATATCTTCTGTCTGCAGTGATCCCTCTCTTTTCAAAGATGCAGCATTAAAATAGAAGTATAAGAAGGAAAATTAGGAAGTAAGACGTGAGAAGGACAAACGTTGTCAGAAGTAATATACAAGATAAAGAATGACTCAAATATATCCTTTAGCAAAAAATACAGCATTTGAGATGTTCTTTCAAAAAACAAGGAAATTCTGCTAACATTGATTTATTTTGCTTGTTTTATTGAGAACTCACCTGATTCATTTTTAATCTGTTTACAACCATGTAGGTCAAGAGGCAGAATCTGTAATGCTCAGCGGAAAAAGAGAACATTTGCGAAGTATTTTTAAACATGACCTGCAATGTCATAACACGATGTAATATTTGACCGAAGCACAGGTAGCATCATTAGAGACGTGAATATAGACAGTATGGGCAGTTGTCCAGGGTGGCATTAGGAATGAGGGCGCATTATTACCTGATTTTAAAAAAGGGAGTGTAGTTATTTAAGTTGTGCCCTGACTGAGACTTCAGTGGGGTAGTCACCACTCAAGCCCATGTTAAATTAGCACACCATGAATGTTGAACAAGAGGAATCAATATTATTCTAAACGTCATAGAAAAAGTTCCTCAATATGATTCTTACGGTCTCATTGGTTCTCCTAAACAAGAACAACATGCAACATGTCCAGTTTATTTTTCTATTGTTTTGGCCTTCCAGAACTGCATGTGCTTAAGTAATGTCATGTGGGTTCTCATTTATGTTTTGTGATGTCCATTTTCTAGGTACAAAAGAAATAGCTTAGCTTGCATAAGACACAAGTAAAATCTCCATTCCATCTGCTGGTAACATGTTTGGCTGTGTTATAAAAACTCAGAAAAACCATGTTTCTGGGATTAATTTTTAAACTTTGACGAATTACAACCGATATTAACATGTTAAGCAATGTTGCATTGTTGTCTCTTAGTGTATTTTTTATTCTTTATTTTACATTAAACCTGAAGAACTGTAATGTCCAAGTGAATAAAGAAGTTGATGTAGGGCTGAATTCTTTTTTTTGTTTTGTTTTGCTTTAATCGGTATTCAGAAGGGGAATTTACCATAAACGTTTTGAACTGTTGTGAGTATTCACTTGGCTGCCTCCTCAATAGCTTTTGTTGAGGATCTCCACAGTGTGCTGTCAGTGTTTGAAAACTCTGAATTAATTAATGAGCTGCTTTGTTAGCCCTCTGAGGTTATAAGAGAATTGGAATGGGTAAAGTGGCACTTTGCTAACATTATTCCATCATGCTGTGGGGTCATGCCTGGAGTTATTGGGGGTTGCAAAAAGATGAGACAGTTGACACTTTTCAGCATAAATTCATTTGACAGTTTTAAAATATTTGAGATACATTAGCTAAAACAATAAGCATATATGTAGCAACACGTAAAAGCTTAAGGCACATTGTGATCATGTGTCCTGCTTGTTTAATCCAACTCATGTGTTTGACAGTAAAGTGAGAAATTTGCATGCTGCAAGTGCTCTTACTATTTATTGTTGAAGTAGGGTTGCTTGTTCCCACATTGCATCCCAACCTTCCCTCCTTCTCATCCACTTTTGGCTGTTTAAAGTGCTCACTGGAGAACTGCAGCAGGAGTATCATTCACTGTAATGGCAGAGCATCCTCCTCCACAGCCCTCACTTAGATCACTTAATCCACTTTACTAGTCCAGTGCTCAGTGTTGCATGAACACAGCACGTTTACAATAGGGGTTACAACAAACATCATTGTTCCAATTAAAAAAGCAAAAATGTATATCAAAGAGAAACAACTAAATCATTTATATTTTTTGGAATATTATCAGTTTCAGTAATATCAGAATCATAGTCTTATGTAAAAAAAAAAAAAAAAAAAAAAACGTGGATACGTAAAGAAAAAGGTGTAATCACTGTGGAAACTATGCCATATTTCTAGGGTTTTGTAAAATAAAAAAAACTATTTGAATTTGACATCAAGTGCACAAAAGCCCTCATGAGATTCTAGTCAGTCTTTAATCACTAAACAGAAACTTGCTTGATCTTGTCCTTGTTGGATTTAATGACAATGTTTGATGCTTGATCTTTGGGTTTAAGGAAAAATAGCAGCCAGGTGCTGATAATTAAATATGCTTGACTTTTTGGTCATCATCCGAATGACTAACTCTATAAGACCAAGAGGTTATCAGTCTTTGTCTTGTGTTAATACAAGACAAAGAAGGAAGACATCAGCAATGACCTTAGAGAGGAAGTTCCTTTTGCCCATCAATCTGGAACAGTTTAAAAGGCCATTCCCAAACAATTTAAAGTCCCCCGAAATATTATTCGCAAGTGGAAAACACTCAAGACAATTGCCAATCCTCCCACATGAAGGTCAGACTATGAAGTGCTCAGAAAAAAATAAATATAATAATAATCCAAAAGCTCTATCTCATACTCTACGGGCATCAGGTTAACATGTTAAAGGTTTGCATTACACACAGACTAAATAGCTGTGCTTTAAAGATAATTTGACAGCATGACATAAGCTTGTAAAGGTTCACTGGACTCACAAGACCTCTGGAACAATGTTGTTTTACAGATGAGGCCAAAGTAAAAATGTTTAGCTATTATAATTGAACTTTATTGTCATTGCACTGTCACAAGTACAAGCAACGAAATGTGGTGTGGTCAGAGCCAGGAATCGAACCCGGGTCACCCTGTTGCTAGTCAGGAGCATTAACCTCTCGACTATCGGCAAGATAGTCGAGAGGTTAATGCAACAACCAACACCTAATCCTGTCTAAACTGTCTAGTTAGCAAGACTGAAACTTTTGTTAAGGAGATGGTTAAAATCAAAGTATTTTCTTTAAAGAACATTTTAGTTCTCTCCAAAGATTCAGAGATTAGTCAAATCAAGTTCACTGCAACAACAATGCAGTGAACTTGGTTAAAAATGCATTCAAATTTCTGGGTTGTATTATGTGTTTTCCATTCACCTTGTGCTATTAAATGGCACTGTAAAGTAATTGTTATCTTCAGTTGCATATATATATATATTGTGTATATCAAATATGACTTAAAAGAAATTGGACTTCATAATTTAGTGGCTTGAAAGTGGGCCTCTCCCTCTTTAAGAAAGTCCTGTTCTATATGAAACTCTGCCTTCAGAGGGTTATCACAACATTGCTCCGTTACAATATTTTTACCAGTATTGCACAGAGACGTAGCTCAGATAATGAGCTCAGCAGATGTGCAGTTGCACCAGATGTTTGCTAATTGCTGTGGGCTAGTCTGAAGAAACTGAGTGAGGGAGGAGTGCTGTGTGATGCAGATACTTGGAAGCTAAGAAACTGCAGCTCCACAGGGAAGTTGCATTTCAAAGGCAGAACTCAGTCCACCCAGGCACAGCTGAATGGCTGCCAACCCACATTAAAGGAACATAGATTTTACATAATACTGCCCCTTCATGGTAGATAACTGAAGCCAGAAACATGTGCTGCTTTAAAAAGTTCTGCAAATCAGTTTGACTGATTTGATATTTGAATTTCAACTTTTCACAAAACGTCACAAAAATTGAAGAAATTTAATTCTGAAACATTGCACTGAAATTGTTAAAGAGACCAAGACAAAAATAATTAATCCACACAATAATTTAATAAAATCAATCACAGACTAGAAAAGAGAGTGAAGGCATTTTACACTGAAAGAATAAAAGCTCAACTGGTGACAGGATTCTTTTAAATAATTACATTTTTACAGGCAAGTTGTAACACCTTCATGAGCTCAGTCAAGTGTTCTGTACATTAATTTATGGTATATAATGAGTATTTGATGTTGTGTAGCTCATGTAGCATTGAAGTGGGAAAGGTAACATTCAGGTTTGGATTTTTACACTGAGCACAACAAAAACACATTTCAGGCTTTCTGGATGAAAGCAGAAGATAATCCAGTTCAACAGATAATCAATAGATTTGATGAACAGTAGAGCATTCAATGACAGCAACTTGAATAATTTAGCTTTAAATTTAAAAGTTTTGCCATTTCAAGTACTGAAAGAAACTGCATGACACAAAGTCACAAATTATACTCACAAAAATGAATAAATATATATTGGTCTGTATGTAAGACAGCAGGCAGAAGTGGCACAAAATATTGGTTAGCAACATTAAACTTGTTAAGCTTTTTAATTTTGCGGAGGTGTCTGCAGTAAAAAAGGTAAAAAATTATGACATGTCTTCCCTTTTTTCTGTTAGTAAAAGAAAACCTTTTTCTTCTTTGTAGTGCTAGAAATGATCAAACCTTAAATAGATTCCATGCGCAGCTCTCAAAGTTTACATACTCCTATCATGGGTATAAATGCCCTTCTCTAATAATTCCTATAAAATATATATCTTTTTACATTTTGTTAAAACTGTCACAATGTCATGACAGTGTAAAATGAGACTGATAATCTGTAAAATAAGTCAAGCTCCCAGTGCTAACTGCAGAAATACACCGCTTGGTCAGAAACAACCAATCAGAAGAGGAGGAGGGTCTTAGCACTGTCAATCATGCTTGTGTGCATGCTGCCCACACCCTCCCCTTGCGCTCTGCTACACTAGGACTTTTCCCCATCAGCAGATTCTTCCATCAGACTACTTAGATTAAGTATGACAGCGATGACGGCAAATAAACGAGTTTTGCTGTAACAGTAAGTTGTTTATCTCCCATTGGCACATGTAGTTGCGCATACACAAGTCGAATTTACAGCACTAAGACTTTCCTCCTGGCTCTGATTGGTTGTTTCTGACCAGGAGCTGTGCATACATGTGGTAATAGTTATACTGGGAGAAGGCAGAGGAGCTTGATTTCCTCACAGATTATAAGTCTCATACCATACTGTCACAACATAGTGTTAGCTTTAGCAAATATGTAAAAGACATTTTTTCTTAATAAAAGTTACATACTGCAGCTTTAAAAGATTCCATACGGTGGGCTTGTTTAGGAGAACAAAAAAGAGAGATGCATGGATCAAATAGTAGTTTTGGGCCATATTTATCAGTTTTATATTTTACCTCAGACACTCGTGTAGATACCGATATAATCTGCAATGTTTTGATGACTTAATCTGATGTTAGTCTACCTGATTTTGCACCAAGTAGATTGAATACCATACAATAAAAGTAAGATTTGTATGCTGCCACTTAAATCTATGATGAACATTTGAAATGTTTAAAAATACTCAAATTTGACCAAATTAATCAGAATTGGATTGATAATGATGTCTGACTGCAGCATACAAGTTTTACCTCTATGTATCTTCTGACACTGTGGCTACAATAGTTATTTAAATTAATAATTATAATAATGACATTTGTAAAACAAAGTTACATTTATGCTCTGAGTACTACTGAACAAGCAGGAGAGTGGAAAGGAAATCCAAGAAGCATAGAAGCATAAAGGCACTGTGTTTTTTCTCTCTTTTTTTGTTATTTTTTACAAGAAGCCAACAGAACTAAATCAAAGTTAATCCTGTCCGATCACGACTACTTTTGTTCTTTTTTTTTATAGGTAGAAAAAGAAAAAAAAAGTCCACAACCAGAAAACCAAGCTCAAAAATGAGAAAGCTGACCTTCAAAACACCAATATATCAGTTTCACAGAAAAACTATCAGAGGAGGGTGAAAGAGCATTCACAGGAGTCCAAACTGGGAGACAGAACCAAGTGCAATGGTCAGTCAGGAGTGAGGACACCGAAGGCTGTCTCTGCAGTTTGCTCATAAAGCGCCCAAAAGATCAAAACAGACACAAAACACACATGTGTGTATGAACTTCCAGCCTTAAGCTGAAATACAGGAAAAGGCGGGAAAAGAAAGCAGGAATACTGGTAGAAAATACTGAGGGTAATAACCTGCATCTTAAACAATAAAAAACAGAGAATAATAAGCCTCATCTGTTCAAATACAAAAAGAAATCTTTCAGCACATTTGAAAATTGTTTTTTTTACATGTTTGTTTAATGAGTGCAGATAATACAGTTTAAATACATCACACACCTCTGTACAGTAGACATCTTGTTTTTGGATTAGGCAAACTAGTCTTTACAATGTAAGTCCTTAGGCTATGATGATTTCTTTTTTTCCCCTTCATTAGTGTGTTTATTTAGCGTGTCATCTCAAACAACTTCTTGAAGGTCAGCTCCCCTTTTGTTCAACATGTCGCCTCTCTTTGTCAGTCCTTGAAGAAGCTCAGAGATATTAAAGAAGCTTTCTAAGATGGCTTCCACAACAAGCACCCCTCATCATGCAACTGTAATGAAATTAACTGTTGTTGTTTCTGGCATGTGGAAGGCTTTTCTGAGAAAAATTTAAGAAAACATGTAAAAGTTTAAAAGTGAAAAGTGAAGGGAAACAAAATGCAACAACATAATAAATATGAACATACTGCCTCTGAAGCCCATGTTATTAAAATAATTTTGTCTTTAAAAAAGCCCCTTACATACAGACACATTGCTGGCACCCAGAGTAAAAATGTAAAAACTCCTTTAAAAGAAACTAATCTTTTATTGCGGTAACATAATTTTACGGAGAAAAGACACCAGCCTTTAATCTGAGTATTTGTCACCAACAAACCCATAAATGTTGATACCCCTACTGTTAGTACTTTATACAATCTCCTTTAGGCAACAGGACAATCTCTCCAGATCAGAGTCCTTGGCCCCCTTTCCTGCTCTCTCCTCTTCAGTTTACTCCACAGGTTTTCTATAAGATTTAGGTCACAGAAGTAGGCTGAATTTAGCTGAGTGAACAATTATAATATTTTGGATTAATATTAGCATGAATCACGTAGTCATGATGCACTTCTTCTACCATGGGTGGATTTCAGTTTAAAATGTCCATGTATAGTCAAAGAGTCAAATATTCAACAGCTGTAATTAGGTTTCTAGTGTATTTGAAAGAGAAATGCCTCCTCAGGTTCACAGTTCCTTCATCATACTTAACAGTAGGCACAAAATAACTATGAGGGGAACCTGGTGCCACTAGTGGTTTTAAGAATAATTTGAAAACATTTTTTTTTTTAATAAATTTTCCTCATTGACTAACTTTAATGAGGAATATTTTGTGTTTTATTTTTAAATACGTTCAATAAAATATTTTATCATTTAAAGGCTTTTTACACATCTTCACTAGAAGAGCCCAAAAATTGGTCAGTGTCTGCAATTGCTTAAAAACTAATTTGCATGTGCATAATTACGACCCCTCTCTGTCATGAACCCTTTGAAGGCATAATGTCAACTCTGAGACGTAATCAGGCAGAGAAACTATGCAGAAATGACAATAAAAACTTGTTATAAAAGATGTGCCATTCAGAACACCTAAGGTTAAAGCTAGATATGTCTAAATGCTGTAAACAATCAAATATAAGAGATACTTGTGTTAAATATCATATAAAGGAATGCTATCTGGCCAATTCAGACTTTGTGTACATGGACATTCTTTTATACTTACACTAGCAGAACGGCACTTGAAAATAAAAGGAAGATAAAAAAACCTGTGTGCTTTGTGCATTTTGATTCTCAACCAAACAGAATCAGGAGGTCAAAGTGTCATGGTCCCAGAACATATTTGTGTTTGTTTGGATAAAATTTTTATACTGATGATAGTGACTTCACGCCCAGATGCAAGGATGACCTTTAAGTCCAGCTTTCCTAATAGATGACCTCGTAGACCGTTGCTTTTTTGTCTCCTGAGCCCGTCACAATGTATTTATCATCTATGGAGATGTCACAGCTCAGCACAGAGGATGACTCCTTTGACTGGGAAGGGAATATAAGACAAAATGTGGTTATATGTATAAAAAAAAAGACAGCTTTAGCTCCATGTTGTACTACATATATATCTCTCTAAACAGAAAGTTCCTAGATGCAGGGGATGCTCTGCCCCTCTCACCTGAAAAATGCTGGCTCCATATGGGGTTCTCCATGCATTGAGTAGATTGTCCTTTCCTGTGCTCACAAACCACTTCCCTGCAAGGAACGAAACAGAACACAGTGAAAACTTATTACATAAAAAATAAAAAAAATAAAAAATCAGCCTTCTGTTTTTGAACATTTACATTTGAGTAATGATTTTATTCTCTATGCACTTCCTGCTTTCTTGCATTTTCACTTTGAATGTGGAGAACTTCCCTGGTCAATTTATCTATATTACAAAATATAGATATTTTAGTATATTGTTTTGTACATGAACGTGATTTCTTTTTTCTTTTTTTTAAGTATGCAAGACCCCTTAGGTGAACAAATAAATGTTTAAGCCTAACCAATTCAAAACACTGAGAATACTGGTTAGCGGTCCAGAATTTGACCACCTGTGTGCACCTTTTTATGTCTAAATCAAGGAATAAACGATCATGTTGCACTCTTACCACAGTGAGCAAATCTTAGCGAGAGCACGCAGCTTTCATGTAGATGGAGTTGGTACTTGTCAGGTTTGGTGACGTGCAAGACCTCTACGTTGCTGTTCTCCATCCCCACAGCCAGCCACTCGCCTGTCGGACAGTAACCCAGAGAGAAGATCTGCAAAAAAACAAAAACAAACAGTCCTCTTTCAAATATCTTATTATACTAGATTATTTTTTCTTAAGGTTTTATTGGCTCTAGTGGCCTTCATTTGAAAGTAGTTCGACAAGAAAGAGGGTAATGAGAGAGGAGGAAGACATGCGGCAAATGTCGCAAGGCTGGGAATTGAACCTGCAACTACCACCACGAGGACTAAGGCCTCAATACGTGGGTTGTCCTTTGCCCCTCCACCACCACAGCACCCCAGATGATATTATACTAGATGATGAATTTTGTCATTTGTAGTGTTTAAAACATTCAGCATTGTAACATCAAAAATATGCTCATGAATATGTTGCATAAATGTAAAAAACCTGTAAAAGACTCATATTTTAGCTGAGAAATAGTGGGTGATATATTTGTTGAGACTGTAGAACTTTATCAGCCATATTGCTCCCTGTCTTGTGTTCCCTCTCTCTCAAATCTCTTTAATGCACACTCACGCCCTCATGTACAAACTGAGGTTGCGAAATGGGTCCTATTCAGGAAAATTGCAATAATGGGTCTGTTATCACTGCATTTCTTCTTACCTGAAAAAAAAAGTGAATTCAAACTGCAAGTATTATCGGCGTTAAAAGTATTTGAGGGCATTACAAAAATAGTCTGGCCTTTAGTGTGGGTTAAATGCTCTGAACTGAGCTGGTAAATTACTGCAATAAATCAAAAGCAGAGACAGTAATCACACACTCTGCAATTGGCAGGGACTTGTCCAGTGATGTACAATTTTTACCAATCTGTAACATTTTCACTTTACAAGTAACACAAACTACTGGTACAATAAGATCGATAATAACCAAACCTTCTTTCCCCCAGTGCAACAACTTACATTATGAATGTGGTAGAGGGACTGAGTTATAAAGAATTATATGGAAATATAAGCATAAAAGAGGTTCATTGAAATATTTAACACAGTATACATATTGCTTTGATGTTTTTTGCAAACCTGGGAAGTAAAGTCGTGTTGTTGCAGCTGCCGTCCCTCTCTCAGATCCCAGGACCGAACGGTGTTATCCAGACCTCCAGTCCAAAGTTTAGTTCCGTCATTAGAGATATCTATACAACTGGCTCCATCTGTATGACCCTGAAACTGCCTGCAGAGAATCATACACAAATACACCCATGTTATTTAACAATAATTAGTAGAAAAAACTAAAAAGTAGTTCATGAACTTCCAAAAATAACAGCAGGTGTGTGGTTTCTGGGACATAACTATACCCAGTTGGGTTGAATTAGAACACATGTTGTAAGCCAGTCCTTCTTGTCCCACATCAATGTCTGACCTCACAAATGCTCTTCGGGAAGAATGTGGAAAAACTCCAATAAACACACTTTTAAACCATCAGATGAAGATGTAAATGCTACAAATGGCGGGCTGACATAATATTAGCAATGCAGAATGGATGTCAGTCAAGTGTGACAGAGTATTAGGGCCACATAAAGAAAAAATTAAAAACATGAAATTGTGAGAATAATGTCATAAAATTATCAAAATAAACTGTTATGAGAATAAAGCCATAATATTACAAGAATGAAGTCACAGTATTACAAGAATAAAGTTAGAATTTTATGAGGAAAAAAGTAAAAAGTGGCCACCTACCGAACCAAAGTCTGGTTGTGAAGATCCCAAACAGCTATGTTTCCATCAGAGCAGCAAGAAAAGCAGACCTTGGAGTCAGGGCTAATGGCCAAAGCATAACACGCTGGTGCGGATGAAGTCAGCTCTGCTTTGATACGAGGAGTTGGTGTAGCCAAATCCCATATTGACAAAGTGCTCGCCTCGCCCCCCACAATTAGCGTTCGTCCATCCGGAAGCAAGCGACACGAGCGAATGTAGTTATCCCTGTTCTGAAGCAAAAGAAAAACACTGTATTACATGCATTTACTGACACAGTGTGGAATATAAGGATCAAGGCACAGGTCTTACAAGGCAGTCCAGCTGGGAAACAGGGGTCTTGTTACCCGGATGACTGATATCCCACACCTTCACACAGCCTTTGCCCCCGGTATAGACATGACGAGTCGGGTTACTGATTGTGACAGCACACACCACCTCTCCATGGCTGAGAGTATTGATCTGTCGTGCATGGCGTGGGATGCCAGGGCCGATCAAAGCATCTGGAGGAAAAGGCACAGGCTGCATTTGTCCATCAGCGCTCACATGAAAGGAATAAGCTCTGGAGGGGACAAAGAGTGGCAAGAAATAAGAAAGAGAGTGAAATGAAAGGATAACGACAAAATCATGTGTCTTTCTTTGTGTGTCTCTGACATTAACAACTGAGGTGAGGAAACCTACGGTTTTCCACCAGGAATTCCTGACAGGTTGGGAGGAAGCCCTGGGACACGGATGTGATGGTGAGGATCAAATCCCACCTAAACAAAATAAGAGAATGACAGTTCAACTACACACCACTGTGAAATGCTTTTGTTGCACGAGTCATCTCTAATTAAAGCAGAGCTGCTTGAAAAATGTGATAATGAAGCTTAAGAGAGAACAATGCTAGAATTTTTCAGATTAGAAGCAGCAATTCTTCAAAAATATGTCAAAGCCGAGAACTAAAGAGAACTATTTGAGAGTTAGATAAGGATGCAAATTTTATTGTAACAGTTAATTATAGATATTTAAATCATTTTTTCAATGTGATTTAAATATCTACTAGATTTTGTTATTACTTACTTTATGGTAAGCCCAATTCGAAACATTATAAAAAAAAACGCTTGAAATTATTCTGTCAAATCTAAGGAAAACTTAAGATTAGGAGAATTTCTGTAGAATTCGAGGAATGCTTTCTACCACTCTCTTGCTTTGATTTCTTTATTTTTTAAGGATATTTTTCTCTTCTTTCAGATAGAAGATTTTAGCTCTCTTTAAAGGTTAAAGCAGTTTTATTTTCTGTTTGTGTTGTTAGTAAGACTGACTGCTCTTTTGCGGTCAGTGACCTTCACTCTACGGCCAGCAGCACACTACAAGATTTTAAGTAAAATTTTTACATCGAAGACAAATACTGGAGGTTGCAGACAAAACTCTGAGATCTAGCATCAAATATCTGAGGTTAATCCGATATGAGGTCATCTGGATGATAAAAAATCATCATCAGTGAGTAGACAAGTTAAAGAACCGACAAAATATCTACCATGTCTGATGTTTAGAGGAAGTTGCTGGCTGATTTAAAGGCAGATCAAACAGCAGCAATAAGCAGAAAACTGTGAAAAGCTTGATTGCACTCAGAGAAATATTTTAATAATGATTGTTTTATTTTCTGCTAACTCAATATTTTAATCACACAACTAAAATTGATTCAAATGGTTTCTCCAATATTTCACATGTTTCTGTTTTGAACATGATCACAGATCCAAATTCAGGATGTGTGTTTCTGTGAAAGTTCTGGTACCACTTGCGTGCGTCCATATGCCGCCACGGCAGCAGCGGCCACTGCGCTCATCTGTGGGGAGATGTTGTGGAGGCCGGAGTAGGCGGCGCTCGCTCCACTCAGCTCTCCGTTTATGCCGGGGTGAGGAACCATTCCGAACGGTCCGGGGTACGAGCAGGGCACTGCGAGCGGAGTCCGGAGACCAGAAGCTGGAAGACAACAAAGGCAGAAGTCACAATGGTTTCTGACACAGTGTGAGGACAGGTTTAGCAAGACACAAATTCCTTAGTAGACTTAGTCTATTGTCATTGCATAGACAACAGTGAATTTGGCAACAAAATGTTGTTGCTTGGCTACCAGGATAAACATAGAAAGTGTGACTATATATGCATACACACACATATACATACAAGAATTACTGGTGCAGGTACAGGTAAAAAAAAGACATGAAATCTTGTTTTCAGACTGAAAATGTGTGCTCTTGGATCACGGCAGAAAAATTCCTCCATAGTAGACCAGCATACAGTCCTTGTTTCTTAGCTGTTCTATCACACA
>CAEFZY010064114.1:0-77985 GCA_903066815.1 Brachyrhaphis roseni | reverse complement strand
ACTAAAACTTTGAAAACTCTTTCTGTGTACCGTCTGTATGTAGGCACATGCGGCTTATAGACAGGTGCGGCTTATGTGTGTGCAAAATGGTTTTTCCTTTACAAATGTGCTGGGTTCGGCTTATAATCAGGTGCGCTCTATAGTCCAGAAAATACGGTACCAACGAGGGGTGCACCAATAAATCCGCTCTGATTTCTAAGCTTGTCACAATTAATCGCTTGATAAATTGAAATGAGCTTTGTAATTTACATTTGAAAGATTGTTTTTTTTTGTAGCTCTCTTTCCACCAAAGATTGGTATCAACAAGCTCATAATTTACAGACTTCATTATCAATTTGATTTGTTGTTTCTGGTGTTTTGTTTATTTATTTTGGTTATTTAAAATGTCTTCCAGCGTTAAAAGTTTGTTAGAAGCCTTATATTATTTGAAAATGGTCTTCAAACCAGCACTCTTGTTGATTATCACAATAACTGGTGGAATTGTCCTTAATCTTTTGAGGTTGGACAACATTTATATGAGAAACTGTTTTTATTTACATCACAAAGGTCTGCAAAATTAGCCGCACAAAATCAGTCCAGAGGCTGTAAACAGCCCTTATGCCACACTTTGAACAACCTTGATGTAGTGTTATTTTATTTGTCTAACATCTGTCAGTTTGAACCAGGGTAACTAAGGATTATTTCTGAAAATTAATTGGATAAAAAAATCTTTTGCCACATTCTGCAAATGTTTACTTAACCACTTAAGCCTTTTCTAAACAATTTTATTATAAATTCAATAACACAGCATTCCTTTAGTGAATGTGAGCCAGGTGAAGCTAAAACCAAAGCCACTTGAGGAGTTTTGGGTAGAACTTATTTGCAGACATGGAGTTTTTTTCATTTTAACTGTAATGTATTTACATTTTTTGTATCGTTTTGTCTTAATTACTGCTGTGACTTTGATGTTTTTTCACCAAATGTGCTTTTTTTTGTCTGTACAACGATTAATCACTAAACTGTTATTTCAATAATCGATTAAACACAACTAAACAGATTAATCGCTATTAAGTCGATTAATCACGACTAAACTGATTCATCGTTTCAGACCTAGTTTGAAACTGGGTGTTAAAATAAAAAAACAAAACATGACTCGTTTAACTCTCCCTGTCCTGAATTATTGGGATTTTTCGGGGTTCCTCTTGGCCATTTCTCTGTGCGACTCCAGTCAAGCAGACTACACACATTGGCGGCCAGCATTTATTTGTTTGCAAATGTGATATTTCATGTCTTGAATTCTCCCTGCCAGAGATCCCCAGCCTCATCATCCCATTGTAAATTCCTTTCTCCAGATAAACATTTGGTCTTTTACCTCCCTCTCTCCCTGTAGACTCTGTGCTCACTCCAGATTCCTATCCTTAGATTATTGGCTTCTCCTCGGGGAGCAGAGAGGGAGGGAGAGTGTCAGCTGTGGAGTTTGGCCTCTCAGCTGAATGACATAATTGGCATCCTGAACATTTACTTGACTGGCGAGAGAGAGAGACTCAGACTGGGAAGTTGAGTAATTGCTTTACAGAGGACATATAAAGTAGATCAGACTTCTCTTTTTTACCTTTTTTTTATCCACCGTTATTTTTGTTGTAATGAATGGTTGCTACAGAAACCTAAAATTAGTCACACACATAAAAGAGAAGTTGTTTGCAATGTTTCCCCACACGGACTGTGAACAGCGTTGCAGAGTGGGAAGTCTTCTGATGGAGTGACACCAAGCGACGTTAGAGGAAGTTGTGGGTCCCTCTTTATAATCTGAATGTCTTTAACAAATCTTGTGGGACGCAGTTTGTTTTTTTTCTTCTTCAAACCTGATAAAAAGTTTTGACCTTTAATGCCAACTATGAAACATAACAGAGGTTGCGTGCATCAAGTTGAATTTTGTGGCCGATGTGTAATCGGTGTAAAAATCGCACCTGATATAAACAATTCTTGCACATTGTTTTTATTTAGGACCACAGCGAACATCAAACCTTGTGTGAGCAAACTGCTACCAATAAGTTCTGGTTTGTTCATTGAAAAAGATAAAAAGAAAAAAAATAGGGCTGGGTGAGATGTCTCAGATTTTTTTTCAGACCAGGTCCAATTTTAATAACTTATTTTTATTTCTTTTCTAAAATAAAAATAAGGTAAACGCCCAAAAACTTTTTCCAAAAGAGGCTTTTATTTCAATCAATCCTTACTTTAGTTGTACAATGGCGTATCAAGGCCAGGCTATGACAATTTCTGTTTAATTTTGAAAATATGGTTATATCAGTAGAACAAAGATACAGTTTTACCAGAAGAAAGTCTCAAAATTACGGGGGAAAAAATTTAACAGAAAAAATCTGGATAATAATTTTTTTTTTTTATTTTTGGGTTGGAGTTATAAAATTGCTACTTCGTCCTCCTAATATTACGACTTACATTTTGAATAATTTAAATACTTTCTGTCACTCATTTCAGAAAATGAAAACATATATTCTTTACACATAGTGAAACATTTCAACTATTTGTTTCTTGCAATTTAGATGATGTATACAGCTAACCCAAAATTTAGTGGGTTAGCTAAACCCACTGAAAATTAGACAATTGTGACATTTTCTAAGAAAATTGTGTGGAAGGCAAAAGTGTGGTAGGAAAAGTTGCATTAGCAGCAGAGTGAATCGTCAAGCGTCCTTTTAACGTTTAATATTCTTCTTCTGTGGTTTCTGGTTGGTTCTGTAGAATTTAATTCATCCCGCTCCTTTAATATATGAGGCAATAAATGCAAATGTTAACCCGGAGGAGTCTCCCTTGAGAAAACAAGTGTGAATGCCCCGTCAAGTCCCTCGGCTAGGATCGGTTCATGACCTTTCACCTATTGACCAGAACAAATACCAACCTTATGCCAGATCTGTGTTCAGACAGACGGAGACACGGAAAGGTCCAACTGTTGTAACGGTCCCTCTTTGTTGTCAGAAACACGCGCCGTCTCGGCTTTGTAATGAATAAAAATGGATTCAACGGGATTTATCCACACAATAATCCTATTTATTCAAGGAGATTTTGTTTCCTATGTTAGACTTTTTGTTTTGGATGTTTCTCCACATCCATGAAACGGTTTCATTCTCCCTGAGAGACTGCTGAATTTTGTTATTTTATTAAAGTTTATTTTCACTGCTAACTATATTTCCAAATAACTTTATAAGTGCACAGAAATTTCAAATGTGTGTATCAGTCATTATTATTGATTTCTTTAGAAATAGACTTTCTCTGTTATAGAGGAGTCACTCTCTGGCCTCAAGACTATCAGCCTGTGATTGGGTTAGCAAACCAGTAATAATTGGTGGATTAATATGCATTTTCTTTCAGCTAAGTTGAGATTTTTTTTTTTGTTCAAAAATATTAAAAATATCTAAGACATGCATTTTATCACAGTATATTACAAGACATGATTGAAATTCATAATGATTTTGGAAGAAGTACAAAAGTAATCAAATTAATAAATAAGATGATTTTAAAAAAAATCCAAAAAGACCACTGGTCAGTTGCCCAGGCAACGCTTATCGATTCATTTATCAATTCCTGGAGTCATTTTTGTTGTCTGGCCTCCTCTGGAAATGTTCATCACTGCTGCATGTTTTCTTCATTGTGGTTTACTGCCAAAGCCTTAAAAATGGCTTTGCAACCATTTCCAGACTAATAGATATCAATCACTTTGTTCTTATTATGTAATTTTTTTGTTTTCAAATGTATCGTTCTCTTTTTTAATCTTTCAGTTGTCCTAGAGGTTTGATCTTAATGCTTATTTATTAAATCTTCCAGTCAGGTAATACCGAAACCATCGTTTTTGAAAGCAGCTTCTTGTTTTTACTCAGGTTATCTTCACCTGATATAACATTGCTTGACATGAAACATGTAAGTGTGACATAAAAAACAAAACAACTTATAAGTAGGCAAACACTGGCTCTGTATATCATGTTATTGCAATATCAGAAAAAGTATCATTAAACGTTAGGATACAGTCCTGGTGATGAATTTAAATCTTAAGGTTTAGCAAATGTTCTGTTTACTTTTGGTCTTTGTGGAGTATTTTTTATTTTTTTTAGAAGCTGTTAAATTTTTGTCTTTATTTTGTATTAACAAATAACTTGTAGACTGCTTTCAATAATTGTAGAGCGAGGTAAATACCAGATTATTAAAACATTAAACCCTGGACAGTGGGTGTACTTTCTTTTGACCTTGACCCTAATTGCCTGAAAAAATTGTCTGATTGGTGTTGAAGTACGTAATAGTCGGTAGCCAGCTTTCTTCACTAATTGCGACCTTTATAGTAAAATCTAAAAACAGATGGACACTAAAAGCCTAAATGAAAACACACACTCTCTGGATAGGCCAAACAACTTGACATAGCTAAAGAAATTTCTAGAATAGCCTCGTCATTCCTGCCTCTCAACACACTGTCGTCACATCTTTACCTTCAGACTTCACGTGTGTGCAGCTGCTCCCTTCTTGTCTTTGTACGCCTTTATTTCCCCATTGTACTCTGCTGTGTTGTTTTTTTCTCCCCACCAAGTGGTGAAACCAGTTTGTTTGGCATGCGCCTTTTCCTCGATACTGTGCTTTGTTGGCAGTCTGTCCTCCAGTAGGTGTTGCTGGATTCTAGCTAGGACTATCTGTAGTGTGGGTAATATTTGACAAACCGTTCCCATTAAGGAGCAAACGTTGCTTTCGCTTAATGTCCTGGTATGCCAGTTAATGTGTAAATGGTAAGATGATGTTGTTGTGGTTAGTTTTAATGGCGGCTGGCAAACGGAAAGACAAAATAAACGTCACTGAACTGTGGATAGGAGTTGTGTTCACGCTAGGTTGCCTAATTGTGTTGTGATACCATCATGATGATGTTGTGATGTGGCTCTTTATCACGTTGTTTTATGGGCAATATGTTATAGCTCCACGCTAATTACTAAACTCCCCAGAGAATGAATGACTCTGCAATCTTAACCGTTTTTCCTGCCCTATATTGACTTGAATAAAAATATACATCTACTAGGGCTGCCAACCGTAACACATGTGATTAATGTAAAATCGCATTACCGTATTTTTGGACTATAAGCCGCTACTTTTTCCCCACGCTTTGAACCATGCAGCTTATAGCCCAGTGCGGCTTTTCTGTGTATTTTTCTTCAACCACCAGCGGGCGCTTTATCAGGAAGTGAATTGTAAAAATTGGAAAGCAAAGAAGAAAGCGCTAATTTTCATTTAGAACAAGCACATGCTAGCAGCAGGCACGACGGAGGAATTTCTTCAAGCTCATACGCCCTGATCATGGAAACAACACAAAGAAAAAGATGCAGCTCCCCCGTAGGGACAGCTAGTCCACAGCAGCGCGTTAACATGGTCTTGTACTGCGGTCAGCAATGCAGAGACGCAAATGCGAGTGAAAAGACGAACGAGGATCGTCAAACTGGTGTGTTAATCGGCAAATTTCACTTTAAAAAACAAAGTTTGGATAAAATCAAGGTTGTCTGAACATACTGCAATGATGAATTATTCTTCCAACAAAGCATAACCAGTTTGTAGTTGAAATCATAAACTTAGTGTTTGAAACAAAATTATTTCTTTTTAACCTTCCTGAAATGAAACCCTGGAAAACTGAGAATCTTGAGGGATGCTTTGCTTGAGACACATTTTCTTCAACAGTTTTTGAGAACACACATACAGTATTTACATTTCAAGCTTATGAAGTTAAGTACAGTGATGAATCGTGATTAATCACAGCTTTAGAGTGTGCTTGATCTGATTACAGTTTTTTAAATGATTGACAGAACAAATATCTATTAAAACAGCTCTCACTGAGTTGAGTAAGTCTAATCCCTGTGTTGTTGGTCCAGAGCGAGTTGACGGTGGGAACGGTGACCCAGAGACCACCCCAGGGCTCTCCGGTGGTGAACTGTTAGTTGACCCAGCTTTCCTCACTAGAATCCCAGTGTATCTGGTTTTCCGCCAGCCCCGGATCACAGCGGCCCGCCTGCTCACGTGGCATCCAGTCAATAGGCTGCTGCAGGATGTTTTTTCTTTTTTCTTTTACACGGCAGCAATATCAGATTTGTTCTAGAGGCCGCAGCGGTACTCTGAAGAAGCTCAGAAAAGATTAGTCATTTCCTGGGGTTTAATTATCCCAGCCCAGGTGCCACTGCGGTGAAGTTCTACTAAAATATGGAAGAAGGGATGAAAGCGTCACTTGTTTACAAATGATGAAAGGATGACTCTAAATTCTATGCTTACCCTAGGAGAAGAAAAGCAGAGTGAATTGGATCTGTCTGCATTTATGCTTTGGATGTTTAAGTGGAAATATTGATTGTGCACTTACTGCTTGGCAATCGCATCGACTTTAACTCTACTCTTGGTGCAAATGCTATATTTAAACCCAACTTACTAACTTAAAAAAACAAAAAAAATAAACCAGACAGCATATTAGATTACCTTTCTTCATTTCCACAGATTTTGTTTGCGTCTCCAGAAGCCATGTTTAAGCCTTCGGCTGTGCTCTGTTATTGGCTAATTGTTTGATTATGCTTCAAGAAGATATTCATCATTATAAGTAACTGTAGCTCGCCGCTCCTGGCGGCTCAATTGGCGAAAGTCCGTTGTTAACAATGAAGGAGGATTTTCTTTCTGTGGTATCTGTGGCCGAGACAGAGGAGCAGTGAGGAAGTTAATCCCTTAATCTTCTTCTTAGCACAGTTTGGTAACTAGAGAGCCAAGTGAAACCGGTGCAACCCGGTCGCTGCCAAACTGAGCTTGATTCTTGCGAAGATGCGCCGCAAATCAATATTCTGTTAAAAATGGAGACATATGTATATCAGCGCTGTGCTTTTTCTCATGCCTGCATTGGGTTCCTCTTTAATATTTTATGATGAATTAATCCTCCAGGCCAACATTACTTTGGTAATTAATAACTGTTAGTTTATTGTTTTGGCTCATATTATTGGAAAAAAACATGTGACAATTATTTATTTTTTAAATGGCTTCAGTGAACTGATATTTAAATATTCTTGTTTAGAAATAAAACGGATTCTTTGGCACACTCATTCCTTGTTAAAATGTTCTAAGCTTTTTCCCAGTCACATTATTTTATTCAATGAATATTGCCTGCATTTACTTGGAAAACTAAAATATTTCTGCTAGCACACACGATGCAGTTATGTTAAAAAGAAAGTACATTATATATTGATCAGAATTCTAACCAATAATAATAATAAATTAGGTATTTACCAGATTTATATTGATTTGGATTGTATTGTATTTAGGTATGCACGATATAGCGGCATCAACATCGGTTTTTGTCATTTTTAAATATATTGGTTTCGGTCCGATAACTAAAATTGGGCCAATATTAATGTTTATTTCCATTTTGTTGAGGTTTATGTTTCTGTAGATGGTTGATTATGCAGTATTTGTTTGGTCATGTGATATTAATGCAGCATAATAATATCGGTAATTATCAGTTTTTGACCATAACGGCACTATTAATATTGGAAATATCAAACCAAAGTTTCATTTTGGTGTACATTATATTATATTATGTTATGCTTTTTTTCACTTGTCTGCATGAAAGACTTGATGCTGACCCAGTTCTCGGCTCATTAACTTGCCTGTTTGAATTTTTCTCCACAAATAATCTGGTAAGATTTCAGTCCACACAGCATTATAATCTCATGTAAGCAGATATTGTCTCAAAACAATCTGAGACTTATCAGTAAGACTGTACTGCACACATCGTGTGTGCAGAGATTTAATAACGCCCAGTTTCTGATCCGTGATGCCTTCGCTCTGTTTCTGAACACACAGAGCTTTTTCTTTTGGCACCAGCACCATCTTGGATGGAGTCTGCTTGAAAAACACAGTACTTGAGAAAGTCAGACCTGGACTGGATTCTTCTAATCACCATGCTTGTCCTAATTTGTCTTCCTTTAAGTTTGAGTTTTGTAGCAAGCATCCATCAAAGCACCAGTGTTGCCAAGTCCTTACAACACACCGAAGGGCATTTAAAGGAGGAAATAAAAGAAAAAGACTGCAATAGTCTGAAGGAGACGTGAGAAAACAGGCTCTTGTTCTCAGCTTTGCTCTCCATTTGTCCCTCTTAGTTGAAAGCTATTGTATGTTGTCGGTGTTGCAAAGCCCTGTGGACTTGCTTCATACAGGAAAGAGTACTTGTCCAATCAATAATTAAAACAAAGAAACTCTTATCTGGCTTCCAAACCTTACAACTAGGAGGACATAGCAGGGACTGTTCAGTGAAATCCATTTTGTGTTTCCCAGTGAGAGAAAAAACAAACAAAACATGATAACTGAACTTTTTTATTTCTCATCTATCAAAATGCTGTCTGAAAGGAAAAATTTAGCAATGCACCAATAAATCTGCACCGATTTCCTTAATCTGGAGAGATTGGCGATTGGCCGATGCTAGCTTGAGAAACCGATCTTATCCACCGATCTGATCTACTGTGAGAGAGCGCAGAGCCACAGGCACGTCCAACAGATCACGTCTCCACATGCGCAGTTAACAAGAGTCACTTCACTGCTGCCGACTTGGTGTCTTTGTTGCTATATTTAGCACCTTTTCAGGGAAAAGAATTTGCATTGGCCAAAGCCGGAATCAGCAGATTCGTCAGAAAACTGCAATCGGTGCACCCCTTCAAAATTTACTTATTATGAGGTGATTTCAGGAAATGTGACATTAACAGCTGGTGGACATTGAACTTTTCTGTATAAAAAGAAAATAATAAATATTTCCAAAAGTATTAACTGATCCCCCAAATCAGAGAATCCAGGTGTTAGATGGCAAACAGATGGTAAAAAGCTTTTAGGAGATAAGTTTCACCTGAAACTCTCATGTCAATCATTGGGGAAAAAAAAAAAAGAACTCTAACTTTATACCTGGGATTATATAAAGAAATTACTTTTTTCAATTTAAGCTTTGTTTTAATGTTTTATTCTATGACCTCTAACATTTACATCTCTTTGTTTTTCTGTTTTCTTTTTCTAGTCCTCTGTGCAAAAAACCTGGCAAAGAAAGACTTCTTTCGTAAGTAAAGACTTTGTGTTGCTTTTTTATTTTTATTTTTTTTTAAATCCCATTCTTTTGCTGGTTCTTTAGAGGGGATATGTTACCTGGGAGATGAACGTGTGACTTTGTAAGTCGTTAAAGATTTTAATGAGATGATAAAACTACAAATGGAGGCAAATATGAATGAAGATTTGAACTCTGATCGAAGGAGCACATCAAAATAAGGTGTAAGAAAAATACATAGTCTCCTGGGTATTGTCAACAATTGTATTTTGATTATTGGACATTTTCAGAAATACATTTTGTATAAGTGATTATTGTATTCACTATGATTAATGTGGATTAAAGGTTTTTTTTTTATTGCTGAACCAATTTGTATTTTATTAAGAGTCACCCAGATCATAAATTTGCCTGAAAACCAAAACCATACACATAGAACCAAATATATACATATTTTTTAGTATCTAAAATGCAAAAAGTACTTGTGCACAGAGGCTCATCGAGCCTTTCTTCCCCCCCTAAGCTACTTAAGCACTCATGGATCATCAAACAATCCAAGAGACTGTCCTATCATATTTCAAGCTAAACAGGTTATTCGTTTCCACACATGGTAGTATTTTCAGTACCCGTGTTTGCTGTGGAAATGTTTCACATATCCAGAAAAGAAAAAAAAAAAATGCATGTGAGAACACGCTCTTCTAAAACCAGAGTGTTTGAATCATCTTCTCAAATATTTCAGTTGTCTGGCTTGGTCAAAACTGAAACTAGAAACCTTTTACTGCAAATCAAGCGTAGTTCTTCACAATTATTGGTAATTATTGGCAGCAGATGTGTATAAAGCCTTAAAATAAATTAAACTTTTATTACAGTAGCATAGTGTGCACACTCAAATATTAAAAAAAGGCATTTTTAATTTTAGTGTGGTTATTTGATGCTGGGGAAAAAAAAATATCCTATTACAAGAAATAACTGTTTTGAACAAATCAACCAGTGCCACAATTAGTCCTGACACAATAACAAATTATTCTGCACAGTAAATTGTCCCAGAAATTATTTTGATAAACGATAATATTGTCATTTTGAGACGATTTTCAACTAATATAATAATACTGTAGTGTACCGTAATAATGGTACGAATAATAACTTGTTAAGCCAGGTGGTTGGGCACTAGAGCAGTCACTCATCAAGCAGCCCGTCGTGTTTTTGAGTTAAAAAAATATTTAAAGTTGACAGGAAATTTGAAAATATCACTTGCTAATTATGTGCTATTGAAAGATTGGAAGATTAATACCTGAACACCAACTATAAAGTCTTAAAAAATTCCTTCTTCACAGGTGATCCAACTCGGGTTTTTCGCTTGCTAATCAAAACCATTTCATTCTGCTTTGTTGACCTTTGCAGGGTTGCCAGATCCTTTCGCTAAAGTGGTAGTGGACGGTTCTGGACAATGCCACTCAACAGATACTGTGAGAAATACTCTTGATCCAAAGTGGAATCAACATTATGATCTGTAAGTACCATGTCACGTTACAGTTTGGCTGCTATGTATACATTTTTCCTGAATTTATGTCATTCTTTGTTTTTTTTTTCCGTTCACTTCGTTGCTTATCAGTATGGACATAATATTAAGCATTGTCAGAGTTTAAAAACTAAAGCACACATTTGTTCTGGCTGAAAAATGTTTAGAGAAAAATGGCTGCAGTTGTTTTTTCTCTCTCTGCAACACAAAAAAATCAGTGATTACAGTGAAACGGTCCAGGTTATGAAGCAGTGTTTTCTCTGTAAATAGAGTCCAACTAAGTTGTTAATATCTTTATAAAGCAGACTGTATATGGATATATATGAACTAAAGAATAGTTTATTTTTTTGTTTTATAGATCTGACTTAGAGCTGTGTTTTTATAAATTAAGAAATATTCATTCATTCATTCATTCATTCATTCATTCATTCATTCATTCTAACTAAGCAAGAAGAAGAGAGAGCAACAGCAGTCTCCATTACACTGCTTGGAAATTAAATAGGTCACTTTAATTTCAAAACAAAGTCAAAATTGTCAGGGAAAGAATGTTTTAAACTGTCTTCAGCATCTTATATTGGTCATTATTGCAGCTAGCATTAACAAACGGGAATTTTTGCCTGGAATCCCTAGAAGGAAAGTTCTTGAGTGTAAGATTTCTAAAAGCCAATGTATCAAATAAATAAAAACGGTTATGTTGCTGCAGTATGTTGAGCCTTCCTGTAATCTGCTTAAGACTTTACCCACCTGACTAAAAGTAGCTGCTCGGACGAACATCAACATTCATATAAAAGCCGTTTTTATAAAGTAGTATTGTGCAGGCATTTGGATGATAGAAAATATTAAATCCAAAACATAAAATACTTCATGCATACTGTATAAGAGGTCATGTGTCGGTCAACAAACCGAAGTGGTATCAGATGGTTTGTCTCCGAATAAATTTGACTCACTGGTTTATCCTCGTTGTTTTCCCCTTCCTGTGACCAACATCCTAAGAATGAGGAGTCAGACGCCTTCTCTCTGTGTTAAAGAAACACCCTTCTATAAACGTGACAGAAGAACATCTTGGAGAGTAACATTTCAGACATTCCACACCTCTGATCTGGCATATTGTATTCTCAAAAGGGAAACTAACCTGAGCATGTGTATATGATTTTTTAAACTCAAAAGCAGATTCCACCCAGTTTTGATGTAGATTAGATTGAGAAATTGTTTGGCTGGAGATATTTTCATTGTGTTATTGGTCTCACAAACGCCGACTTTCCTGTTGATGGCACATTACAAATGAAAGACCACCTAATGGGGTTCCTGCGTAATCTTGAAAAGTTTGTAAAAGTAAGATTTTGCTTTTATCATATTTCAGTGTTGATAAATATGGAAACACCTGGGAGAGGAATATGTACTCATAGTCTCAAAAGGTCATAAGCCTCATAATACTTAATAAATGCAGAAATATTCACATTTGTTTATGTTAAACCAGCATTATTTTTACTTAAATATGTTGGTTTCAAGTTTTGCTAAAGAAATACAGGCATCACAGTTCACAAACTAGCATAGAAAATGTAATTTAGTTTAGTGTACTCCATATCTTATGCATTTTGAAATTGACCCTTTCCACACTACTAAAATTAAAAATCTATATTAGCATTGTGTTTTTTCATTACTGTGGAACCCAAAGATAAGACCCACTGACTATGTAAGCCTGTTTAAGGTTAATATTTTGTACTTAAATGACCAGAATGTTGTAAAAACTGCAGAAAGAAATGTAGATGTCTGAAGTATTGAATGTTATGCTAAAAATATGCAAAAAATTTCCCCTCAAAAAAAAAGAGAATATGATAAGATAGATGATAAAATGTTCCTGTGCTGGAGAAAATGCAATGAGTGAATATGCAAATTAGCCACATGCTAATGACCTTACCAGGCTCGGTTGTTTTAAAAGTTTTTATTTTTTTCTTTAAAGCACACACTTTCATTTCCAGATTCTTCATTCAGCCTCTGATCTCCACCCTCTTTACATAATTACCCCTCCTGCCCCCCCCCACCCCTTGCCGACCCCCAGCCCACCCCTCTTGGCTCCTCACCCTCTCGTTTCCCCACAAAGCGACCCTTGGCCTCTTCCTCTGGTTCAGGAAATGACTAACATGCCACAGAAAGCAGATGGAAGTGTGGGCTTGGCAGATTGCCTTCTTGCCACACCCTCATCAGCAAACTCCAACTTTTGGGGGTGGAATCTTTTTCCACATTCGACAGATACTGGAGACCTTTGCTGTATTATAAATACTCTGCAAAAAAATTATTTACAGTATGTCTTACTTTAGTGTCTTTAAAAAACAAACAAAAATAAAACACCAAAGCTCTGTGAAGTAATATCACGAGTAAAACATTATTCAAAGTCAAGTGAAGTTTATTTGTATAGCACGTTTCAGTATTAAGGCAGTTCAAAGTACTTTAAACCATGAAAACATAATAGTGACCAATTATGAAACAAGCAATAAACATTACATTTTATCAAATGCCATGACTAAAATCATCAAGCAAATACACATCAATTATATTGATCAATGTAGCAGTTATTATTAGTCAAACGCAACTCTAAACAGGTTGGGTTTTAGCCTTGATTGCAGTTTTTTTAAGTTTGTTCCAGATTTATGGCGCATAGAAACTAATTATTCCTCTGTTTTTACTTAATGTTTTGCCAAATATGGATTTAATAAGATAAGTTTCACAAGACTGTGATATTTGGAGGACACTTTAGTCTATGTTCACACATTGTTCACACGTATGTTAGTGTCTTATTTTTTTTATGTTTTTTGGTTAAAACTAGTCTTTTTCCTCATCCATTCGTACTACAAATGCAACCGTAATCAGACTTTAAACAACAGCTCACTGTTTACAGAAGTAGTAGTGGATGCCACTTCCTCTGGATTGATCTGCAAGTGTTGCTTGGAATTGACAAACCTGTTTGCTACTTGTAATGCAGGTTGACATGAGGGAGAATGTCAACACAAAGCAAACAGTGAGCTCAATGTTTGGAATAGGGAATAGTTTTGGCTCTGTGATCTGGAATTGTTATGCCTATAGGAATTTTTGTTGCTTAATGTGTGTGTGTGTGTGTGTGTGTGTGTGTCCTGTCAGACCGTTGGGTCCCGAAACCAAACAGACTCAGAAAGGCACACGCAGGGTCAGTACGACCCCGCCGTACCGTGCACAGAGGAAAAAACTTGTGAGGTCCAAGTGACCCAATCTCTCAAGACCAGGAGAGGAATAATAAATCTAAGAGAAACATGCTGGCTGTTCATGTAGACTTTGGTTTAAGTTTTTTTTTCTTCAGAAAGTGTCACCTTATAAAAGTATATAGAGCAAAAATTGTTAGTTGTTGAATGTGTGGTGTATTTTATGACTTTGTATTTTTGTGTTTTTATGATGTAAAGCTCTTTATACTGCCTTGTTGCTGAAATGTGGGATACAAATAAACTTGATTGATTTGAAAAATGTTTCCTAGCATACTCCCAATTTCGAAAGATAATTTCAACTTAGATCCAATCATGCATACACATACATATACATATACATTTATTGTTTAACTACTTTACTTTAGTGTTTCGGTGCACTTTTTAATGTGCATGCTTTTCTGTTACGCGGAAAACCCCTCTCCCTCAGACTGACTTTCAGGGTAATCTAGAGTTCGCATCCTGCTAGACTGTAATTACATCCATGTCAGCAAGAGTGTGAATGTGCATCTGACTGTGGTGTGAAGTGTGTGTTTACTGAGCTGTCTAGGCCTCAGACAGTGGTAGAGCACATCGCAGGGACTTCCTCTGTTCTTCAACCGCGACGAGACAGACAGTCCTCGGCTTTGCAAGCTCTGCGCGCAAATGAGTAAAATCTCTAAACTCAGCAGGAAGAGGTGCAAGACGGATTTAATGCTTTGTTTTTGTCAGTGCTCTCTAAAAAATAATCCAAATGCATGGTTATAATTTGACGTGAACTGGACAAATTTGTCTTAGTCTGTATTCAGATAAGTATAAATACTGCTTCTGTAGGTTCTATATGCAAATTAGGAATCAAATATACTTTTTTGATTTGTTTTGATGCCTTTTTTGTCTCATAGCTACATCGGAAAGTCGGACTCCATTACGATCAGTGTCTGGAACCACAAGAAGATCCACAAAAAGCAGGGCGCGGGATTCCTCGGCTGCGTCCGGCTCCTGTCCAACGCCATCAACAGACTCAAAGACACGGGCTGTAAGTACCTGTTTGTATTTCGGTCTGCGTTTTGTGTCACTGAGCATTCGCTGAAATTAGGTCAATGGTGTTTGCTCTCTTTGTATCCTTTCTGCATGCTTGGCATGGCCTCTATTCTAAAAGACCTGTCAGACCTGCTGGAAAGTTGGTTGGAGGCTCCTTGGAGTAAAAGCAAATAAATGATTAAGCAGCAATCATGTGGTTAGGTGAGCTATTTTAAACATTGTTCCTAAATCCCACCTTTTACTCATCGCAAGAAGGCGAACCTGTTGGTTAGACCAAGTGTCTCCAAAAAAGCAGGCAAAGTTATTTAGTGATTTTTAGCTGAATTATCGACTCACAGAACTTCTTCAAGCTGCATTTTCTGCGTCAGATGTTACATACAAGTAATTTCAAAGCAATGCGCTGTGATTAAATCAACCAACCAGTCAAATAGAGTGCTGGTTATTTCACACTTTTGCAGTTTTGTTTTGTTTGTGAGCAGTGGCGCCCCCAATGGGTGACCCAGGGGGGTCAATGCCCTACCCAGCAAATAGTGTTCAGATCATAGATAGGAATTCAGAGTCTTCAGTCAAGACATAAATGCAAAACCAAATAAATAAGTAAATTTATATAAAATTTTAAAGTAATTAAAAATAATAAGAATTATTTTATAAACTGTGACCCCTAAAATTTTTGCTGACCTGGCTTGGCCACTCCTAGGAAAATTTTCCCAGTGTGAAACTGTTTGAGAGTTCAAAGAAGAGCCTTTTTGTAACAGCTAACTGCTTTTCTTATTCACTGTATCGCTTAAATAATTCTTCATTTAAACTATAAACTTAAATGACAGATTTTCCTTAATGAAGTGTTGATTTTTATTTCTTTGTTTATTTTAAAATTTGTGTTTTCTGCATGACTAAAAATGTAAACAAATTGTATAATAGCTTATTTGTTAAAAGTGGCAACCAAAACATCCAAAAACAAATAGTTCAACTTTAATTGCGTAAGTGTTTACCAATAAAGCTTCAATGTTCAGCCTATAAAAAATAAGCACTAGTTTAGAAATAAAGAAAAATGGGTACAGTATCAGTAATGACTGCAGTTCCAAAAAGAGAAAATAATATACATATCCTATCACAGTTTTGAGCACTTTTGTGATTATTTTTCTCCAGTATCCATCAAAACACATCAACAACAAGAGCACTAAGCAGTAATGAAATGGTACAATACAATACATGTGCAATTTATGGCTTGTTTATGGGTACAAAATGGAAGTAGGAATTGTCAGAGGGGGCAACTGGCCTGGAGGAGTTGCTATTAAATGCCGAAGCAAACATTTATACTTGTTAATGGTGTAAAGTTACTATCTGTTCTATGAAATGTAATGTTTTTATGTAAACCATGATCCTGATTTATCATAAACCAGCCCTAAGACGACTGAGACAATGTCATGTCGCATGTTTTACTCATTTTAACAACTTAAGCTGAAATAATAATAATAAAAATAATAATAATATAGGCTGATTAAGTGTAATTAAATCTAATTATGAATTAAAATGATTCTAATTATTGTCCTTTTAATCTGAACTCCCACCTGGATTTTTGAAGTCGGTGTTGACAGTTTAAGTTTTTCTGATCCTGTTCAAGTTTAGTTTTCGGCTTATTAAATGTCCCTCATAACAGAAAAGAAAGGAAACTCAGCTGCATGACTGTTGCCAAGGTTTTTCCTGTCAGACAGTTCAGGCTCCAGACAAGCCATCATAGCAGAAGTTATACTTTATCTCAACCACAGGAAGTGGACAAGGAGACGTGCTTGATGACGGGACTCGGCCCGCACATTTATCCCTTTGTCCTTGTCCTGTGTGCTGCAGACAGATGAATCTGTGGCCTCGACACACACACAAAAAAACATATAATAAGACATTACTGGAATTGCTTTGGTTGTCAAAACCCATTATTCACACGTTATGCATTATCATCTGATTCAAACTCGCACAATACCTCCCTTTTTTCTTTTTTCTTACCAAAGTGTAAGAACTTTGCACAGTTGGTAAAAAATTAGTTTAGTTCCATTTTTTTTTGCTCCCTCAGTTATAAGCCTGCAAATTCACCAACTTGCACATGTTCTTCTGTAACAAAACGTTCATCTTGTGAGGCGATGTAAATATGCTAAATAAAGCTACTGTCAAAAAAAAAAGAAAAAGAAAAAAAAAAGGCACATGGCTCATTTGGCTCATCTACATAGGGGTCCACATTTCCAGTTGCTCAGTTTAGTCTGCAGCAGCAGAAAGTTTTCGGAGCTCCGGCGAATCGGTTTGGGGAATGCTTGTGGTTAAAGGTCTGTACATTTTCTCTGTTTTCCCTCCTCTCTAATTTCAGAAAGAAATCTCATTACCGCTTCTGCCATGTACGGCTCAGACCATCCCTATTTAGTCTAGACACATATCCGGAGCAGATGTATTTGTGCACACATAAACACACTTAACATACACGCAAACACAAATACACACACACCCCCACACACACACCCACCCAAACTATAGGAATGTTTGGGATTTCTATATAGATAAAAACAGCCTTTTCCAAGCATATTACATTTTTGTGGCGAACCGACTACATAAGTCCGATCACTTTGGTTTTACTATTGGATTTTATAGAACATTTTATTTTCTTTCCCTCACTCTTACTTTCCACACTGACCCCACTCACACACCGTCTTGTGTCCACTTTTGTCCTTCTCATTTGGTGACAGTAAGGAAACCCACTAGATTTTAAGTGGGCTCTTGTGATATTATGGCTCGTGGTTTTATGCACTTTTGGATTTTGACATTACAACCTTTCTATAGTAGAAGGGTTCACTATATAAGCATGTACCCAAAGTAAAATGTTGGTACTTAAAGCAATTTGAATGCAAGGTAAGAATAACTTTTATACTCAGAGAGGAGGTTATGTTTCATGAAGGGTATATAATATCAAATCAGTGAGTGGAAATCATCTTATATGATCATCAATTCAAGTTTGGTTGCCAAAAATCTTGGATAAATGTTTTCAAAATGTAGAAAACAAACTGGAAGTGATCAAAAGCAGCCCCGAATCCTTAAATAGTGAAATAGCTATTTAAGGATAGCTATCTGGATCAGATACCAAATTCAGCATTGCTTGCAAATCATTGCTCACAGCCAGGTCAAAGATTTTTGGTCTTGGAGATTTCTTCATGACAATAAAGCTAAATGTTTTGGTGCCAAATTACTTTTATGTGCTGCAGGGACAAATGTCAGCCAGCTGAAGGAGCAACCCCGTTTTATTGCAGTCAATCAACACAAAAATGCAGTTCAAAGTGCCTCACACCAAGAAAAAATAATGCATTAACCAATTATGAAACGAGCAATAAACATTAAATTTTGTCAAATGCCATCATCAAAGCAAATTAAAGAAATATCCATCAAATATTCTGGTCCAGTTAGGAATCGAACTTTAAACAGGTGGGATTTTAGCCTTGATTTAAATAAGTTCATATTCCAGCGGTTTTGCAGTTTTCTGGAAGTTTGTTCAAAATGTCGCACTAAAATAAAATTGTTTTTTCAGTGTCTGTTGAAAACTCTTTGTAAAAAGCAATAAACATTAAATTTATTAATAGAGGGTCTGAATTTGTGTCTGTCTGGTTTTTGCAGATCAGAGACTGGACCTGAATAGGCTGGGCCCCAATGATAACGACACCGTAAGAGGACAGATAGTAGGTAAGGACCACACCGTTTCAGTGGCATGTGCTTGAGGTCGCCTCACGTCTCAAGGTCAGTTTGTGTCTTAAAGCAAATCTGCAGTGATGACCGTCCTTTGTGGTTGAAAAGCATGGCTGTCTGGTAGAGATTCACCAACCAGGCTTTCGTTTTCTTATTCTGATTTTTTGCTTTTATTTGTTGATTTTATTTTAGTAACTATCATCAGTTAAAAATGTGTTGTAGGACCTTAATGGATCCAACAGAATTCTTACATAGAACCTTTTCAGAAATGCCATCTGACTTCTGGAGAAACTTGCCTCTGCACATAAGAGCTGTTGTAGATCACTACAGGTCACTTTTATAGCTAAAAGTTTATTCATTGGTATGTAGTTCAAGTTGAGGAGAATGCTTTGCTTTTTTTTGTGCAAAGTTATGTCTAATTTGGTTATTTAAAATTGTTTTATGTTATGTGTTTTTGTTTTGTTGCTCATATTTAGCTGATTCAATTTTTTTGTTCTTTGTGCAGCACTTTTTCCTCCTTTTTTAAAAATTTGTATAAAGAAACATTTTAAATTGATGTAGGAAAATCATGAATTATAAACACATCCTTATTTCTGCACATTTCTAATTTTTTTCAGACTTTTATAATATTCAAAACAAAGTGCATGAATAAACATGTTTAGTTTGGTGACTAAAATTAAAGTTTTGTTTGTTTGTTTGTTTTTTTTAGTTTTGATGCATGTAACAAAAGGTAGGGCAGTCAGCCTCTTTTCTACCTAAACTTACCATTTATTTTTCTGAAACAAATTCAGTTACAGCTTAAATGACAAAAATAAAAGAAATTTGTACATTTGTAGAACTAAGGATGTATTCAGATTTTTCCAGTATTTCAACAGCTGGTAATTGTTCAGTCGCACATCATCATCATGCTAAGAAAAGTTCACACATATCATATTGTATTAATATTGTTGCTTCAGCCTTGTGGTCTGTAAATATCACTAATTAACTGTCCTCTTTCATTTTGTACAAAAAAAAAAAACAACAACAACAAAAAAACAGTGAGTCTTCAGTCCAGAGATCGCATCGGATCCGGGGGACCAGTGGTAGACTGCAGCCGCCTGTTTGACAACGATTTGCCCGACGGGTCAGCATTTCATTTTTTTAAATGAACATTTAACTATAGTCTTGAGTTTTTAAATGTCAGTATCTGTGTGTGTTGGTAAAAATAAAACTTTTAAGTTGAAATCTGAGTATTTATGCAGTCAGAATTGTGAGTTTGTGTTGTGTGACGCCAATACATTTACCGGTTTCTTTTAATTCAACAGCTGGGAAGAGAGGAGGACAGCATCTGGGAGGATACAGTACCTGAACCACATCACCCGCACCACGCAATGGGAGAGACCCACCAGGTACCAGTACGCCATGCGGGACAGCACGAAACAGAAACGACCAAAATGATGCAGTGCAAAGTATAATAACGGCTTAGTTAATGTGGTACAGAGATGCTAGTTGTACTTTCTCCCACTTCCCTTCTTAGAAAGGGGTGAAAAGAAAAAAAACACAACACTTCCACTGAAACGCACAACAATAACAGTCTGGTAATGAGTGCTGTCAGTTTCCTCCAGCAGGGTTTCATGCGCGCACACACTCACACAAAGACAAAGCGGCCGTGTTTGTGCGGCTAAATAAACCCAGCCAGTCGGTCCGGCAGCCTGGCTTCTCTTGCTGCGAGAACGACTGTCGCCTTCCTCCTTGGCGCATATCAGTGGAGCCATTAGGGGAGTAAACAAATAAACCTCTGCACCTTCTCACCCAGTTTTACCACGCATCTGTAGCCGGCTCTGAGCGGCAACGCGAGTTCTGAGAGAAAGAGAGGAAGTGGTGAGAAATGGGGTCAAAAGGTGAGATGAGGGAAATTACAGGTGGTGAGCAGGTGGGGGTGAAAAAAATGCTCGTTATTGGATCTTTAAAATATTTGATGGAGAGATTTGTTCAGATATTGCATCAATCAGGCGAATGAAGATAGGATAAAAAAAAAGTGGAGGCAAAGGTGGGGAGAAACGAGAACCGTGAAGGGAGGAAATGGGTGGGAGAAAAGTGTGTGTGAAAGACTTCTGGGTCCGAGGCTTTAGATAGCCAAGGCGTCAGCAACTCTGGCCAGACGGTGGTTAGACACTGCTACACACACACCCCCACTACACACACACACCCCCACACACACACACGCACACACACAGAGACGCATAAAAAAAACTGTCAGTAAGTCAGACTGTGTTTGTGTCTGCTTATCATGTATCTTTTCTTAAGTAACACACATGTTGGCGCAGGCTGTTGGGTCACAAAGGCTTTTTTGTTGTTGATTTTTTTTCCCCTACCATCTATCGTCTTTGACAACAATAAAACCATAAATGATACCAGAAAAATACACCCATCATATTTTTGGGGATTTCATCTAGTTTATATAGATCAAGTAGAATAAAATCCACAATAAAACTAACTATTTGCACGAAAGCCCAAAACATCAACAAAATACTGACTTATTTTTAACCTTCTCAACTATTGAACCAAGTTGCAATACTTTAATTTAACGAGTAAAATAGTATTTTATTTTTTTAGGGTGTGTAAATTGTCGACCCAAAACTTTAAAAGAAAGGTATCCACTTTGAGAGTTTTTAAAGGTCTCAACTGCAAATAAAATTTCATTTTTGTTAATTCTGAGCAATAAAAACCAAATATAGGTGACTTTTATTGAAAAGTAAAAAGCCAAGTTGTTTAATAAATTCACTATGATCTATGTGTATTTTAAAAACTATAAAAGAAATCAGTCTGCCACTTATGACTGTAATTTATGGAAGGATCATTTGTTTTTAAACACGATGGATGGCGCACACAACATGTCTGCAGGAAGTGCCAACCTGCCTTTAAACTTTCACCGGTTGCCATGGTTACCCACCATTGTATTGCTGTGGTAATGTTAGTTTTTAACATTAATAAGCATTCTGTCAGCAACCATTTATCACAGCGTCATAAAAATAAGTTATGCTACCAAATTGACGTTATTTAATGGAATATGTCTTAGTGACTCATAAGTTTCATGCAGGTGAGTGGATCAGTGATGAGGAAGTATGTTAAGCACGCTCTTGTTTTCCCCGGTCCAGAAACGCTCACGCTCTCTGCTCATTTTCCAGGCCGGCGTCGGAGTACTCCAGCCCATCCGGGCGTCCGCTGAGCTGCGTGGTAGACGAAAACACTCCGGTGATGACTCCTGTTAACGGGGCCGTGGCCAGCGGTCCTCCAGGCGAACAGCGCGTCCAGGAGCGGCGGGTTCGATCGCAGCGGCATCGGAACTACATGAGTCGAACACACCTGCATACGCCGCCCGATCTGCCTGAGGGCTACGGTGAGAAGCAGACTCGTTCCGCTGAACACCCGTCTGCTCGTCACTGGGTTAGGTTTCAGCCGAATCAGAATTACTGGTAGATTTGCTGAAGTACGTCAACATTCCTAATAGGAATTGGAAGGCTTTGGATCAGTTTAAAATCTTTTTTTTTGGATAAGTTAGTAAAGTTGCAGGTGTAGGACTTGAAGATTAACACACAATATTGAAGAAATAGAATAAACATGCAAAAGTTTTTCCGTAAATATTCTGTTTCATGAACATTGGCATATTTCACAACTCCTACTCATTTAGCAGAGTAGGAGCTGAATGGAGACAAGTACCTGGGTCCTGAAACTCTGGTGCATCATTATTACCTTCTAATCTTGCATTGATTTGGTGTGGACTGCTTCATATGGTCTCTTATTCTATCCTGTGTCTGACCTACTTTCTATGACAAACAAGTAAAGTCTGTATTGTGATGGTTAAGGATTAAATACTAAATCCAACTATATTTAATTATTGCGACATTGCTCCTAACTTCTTAGGATGTTACAAAACTCATTTAGGACTTATCCAAACACCTCCCTTACTGCTGCAAGGCTTCCCACTATTGCACTGTACACTGAGATTAAGTGGGATATTTGCTTATTTCTTAAGATCAAGATTTGTTACTTTGCTTATCAGCATTTCGCTGGACATTTAATGGAATATGTCTTAGTGACTCATAAGTACTATAAGTACTATAAGTACTAAGTAAGTAAGTACTATAAGTGAGCATTTCAATCTCCACAAATCTTGTTTTGTGACGACATTCATAAAAAAAAAGTTGACCGAGGACAACGGACCATAACTTAATCTTTAAACCAGACTTCAGAAACATTTATTTTGGAGATCATAAAGGTTTGTTTCCTCTTATTAGGTTTTTATTTTGTGTAGTCTTTCGTCAGAGATGTGATGCTATATTCATCCCTGTCGTGATATTACCAGGTACCAGCTCAGATCTCACCGGCTCCTAAAAAAAAATATATAAACGCAAGGAAGTTCTTCATTTGACACAAAGTCACCAAACGCCCACTCGGGTTCAAGATGACTCATTAGCGTTTTCAGATAGCTGTTTTAGGAAGATACAGACTGAAATGCCATGAAAAGTCTGATATTTCAACAATCCCCTAAAAGAAAGTGGTTTGACGTTTTCACCAACTTTTAAACTTTGGCTGTTTCTCCTTTCTCTGCGAAAAAATTCAAAGCTTCCCATTGTTCAGCAATACGTTTCTGATACAGTGCAAGTGCATTGGAAAAATTACCACACTGCGAAGTGTACTTAATTGGCAACATTGAAATTTTTTTCTTTTTGCAGTCAGAAAAAGGGTACTTTTAGGATTCTTCCACAGTCCAAACCACAAAACCCTCAGAGAGTGTTTAAAAAGCCCCTGCGCTCTACATGTCAGTGATTCAGAATGACACTGTTGGACACTATGTCTCCTTTGAAAGGTCCCCGTGTGTCCAGCGAGGCTGGTCGAGGTTGGGCAAAGTGAGTCACTGATGCCCGGCAGCTTCAGCGCGGTTATTCCTCGGCTGAACTCTCTGAACCGCTCGCTGGGAGTGGCGAGACAGAAACAGAGGCATTGAGGGGGAAAAGGAGAGAGGCAGCAAAGAAAGGAGAAGCACCAGCAGGAAGCTGGGCTGGGGGTTTGTTGTAATGGATTAGATTTTCAGTATGTGTGCAGTGGTGGTAGCAGGTACCATTTCTACCAAAACTCCTTCGCTTTGTCCAGTAGAAGGAGAAATCTGTCTGGAGTTTTGACCTGTTAATGCTGATTTCTACGTTTTTAGATGTTTTATGCAAATTATTCGCATAAACATATTGACAACCAATTCCTAGTAAGTTTAAATTTAAGGTAAATTGATTGCTCTCTTTAATCACAGACTGTTAAAATGCTTTAAAATATTGAGTGAAAATCTGAACATTCAAGAACATTCTATCTTAAATTGCGAAAGGAGAAGAAATAAAAATGGTCTGAGCTGCGTAATAAACTCAGCCGCAGTTATTTCAAGATTGTCTGCAATGCCATATTTAGTTGCAAGACATGCTCAAAGTGCCATTTATATTCTGTGTGCTGCTAAAACTCAGAGAAAAGGTTATAAAACTTTAATGATAGAAAATGTGACGGAGCATTACGGCCAAGAAAATGAAAAATAGTAAAATTGTAATAATAAAGTCATAATATTACGAGTACATAATCTTATGTGAATGAAGTCTAAATAATAGGAGAAAAAAGTCATAATATTAGTTAGTAGTCAAATTGCCTTTTCCATATTTGGCCATCAGAGTCTTGGCCAAATAGCTGCTTGAAGCTCCTCTTATTGTTTGGATTTCTTGGTTGTTTTTTTTGTTTTTTTTTTATAAAAAGATCCTAATCAAATTGATTTCTGTTTCAGAACAAAGAACCACCCAGCAGGGCCAGGTGTATTTCCTCCACACACAGACCGGAGTCAGCACCTGGCACGACCCCCGAGTTCCCAGGTACCTCCTTTAGCCTCGTTTATTTCTGTTTGTGTAATTTAGAGCATTTTGTTTGTATTGCACCAACAGCAGGGGCCGTCTGACGACACAAAACAAACCTAATACATACACCTGAAAGAAACCCAGTCTAGTAGAAAGTCAGACTAATTCAGATCATTCCAATTGAGTCCACTCATACAGTCGAATTCAGCCAAACTTGTGATACTTTGAAAAAACATGTTTGACTAAAGAGCTGACCTCTGTGGCTTTAAAATTTAAGACTCAAGAAGAAGCGTTCTTTGGCTCGAGCAGGTGTACTTTTGCCTCTTCTTGCTGTTTTGCTTTCAGAAACAGACTTTTAGTCAAACTTTAGGCTCAAATCCTGGTCAGCCTGGCCAGTTGTTTAAAGTTGGATCAGCGTGTTTTTTTGGATCGGTGTGGAACTCGACAGCAGATTCTGTCATGCTGTTTCGCTAACACTTTAGAGTTCGTTACCCAATTCCCTAAACATTACACGCCGGGCTGTTTCTCTGCATGTTTGGCCGCGGCTGAGCAGGAGGACGACGTCCAATCCACAGCAACAACATCTGGGTTCAGTCATTCTAGACGGAGCTGCTGAAAAGATTTGGTATTTGTGATGAGGGAAAGAAAACCAGTGTTTCATTCCTGACTAATGTATCCTCACTTCACACACAAAGGCAGCATCTGCATTATTATCCCAGATTGGAGTTTCAGGGATGAATAGCAGAATGAGAGTGGGAAGAACTAGGAAGAAAGACTAAGACGATTGCACCTTATTTATATGTCTTATGAAGTTTATACTTTTTACATTTGCCTTCCGGTTTCAAGAAGTCAGCATGTATGCTTTCTTTCTTTTTGTTTCTGTTAGGGACTTAAGCAATGTGAACTGTGAGGAGCTGGGACCACTGCCTCCAGGCTGGGAGATCAGGAACACCGCCACCGGCCGAGTCTACTTTGTTGACCACAACAATCGAACAACACAGTTCACAGATCCACGACTGTCTGCCAACCTGCATCTAGTGCTCAAGTGAGTCCCGTCATAGCTTTGTCAGGCTCAGATGACAAAACATTTGAGGTCGATGCTGGAGTATCAGCTCAGAGTTTGAGACCTGCCTATATCAGGGTGTCTGCAATCCTTAAAAAGTCTTTAATTCATGCATGTAGAAATAAAGCCTTAAAATATCTTTAATTAATTGGAAAATATGCAAGTTGGCATTAAATGCGTTAATCATAGGTTCTAAACTTTTGTCATGGTAGGACATTTAATCTTGTATACGCTATGTAGTTTAAAGTTTGAGTCGCGCGCAGACATCTTTGTGGCGTTCCGTGACTCGAGGCGGTTGAGGCTACTGCTAGCTAGCCCCTACAAAACCCTTTCCAGCTAGCTTGCTTTTTGGCGTCCATCATTGGACATTTGACTTTCCCACTTGCTCACTTCTTTTCCCAGACTATATTCATTCTCAAAGAAACATGGCATTACTATATAGAATATTACATTTTCTTTAGTACATTTCTGTTGTTATACAGGTCTTAAATTTAATTCATGATGATCTTTAAAAGTCTTAAATTTGTGGTGAAACATGCAGAAACCCTGCATATGCATTTACCCTAGACAATTGTTAAAATCTATACATCCATAGCACTAAAGCACAACTTCTCAACGACTCTTTACTGCCTTTGCAGAAATAGTTGGACATAATTAGTTTTGCTATTTCCCCCTTTTCAGAGTTAGGAGAACTCTTTAGCATTGCCAGCTTGTAAGTAATGCTAACAAGCTAGTTGTTAGCATTACTAACAAACTAGTTAGCACTACTAGCTAACTAGAATTACTAGTTGTTAGTATTACTAGCTGTTCACAACTTGTAATGATAGTTGTTAGCTTTATTAACAACTAGCTTGTTAGTAACAAGCCAGTAATGCTAAAGCTTGTTAGCTTAGGCTTCTGGTTTTTGGCAGCGGAAAAAGGTAAGCGGTTTTACTTTGGCCGAAACGTCCATTATAGTTCTTCTTGTTTGTTGTTTTAAAAGATTTCCTCTCAATAACACCCATCTTCCAAATGGCATGGTTTTCAGACCAGTGGTTTTATTTTTTCAGTGCGTTTCAGACTTCAACCTTCTGCGATAGTCATAATGAGGTCACAAATTAGCATTACTACTATAGAGTTGTGGCAAATGTTAATCTTTTAACATTTTTAAGAGACGCAGACATCAAAATCATTGATGTCTGCGTCTCGATGCATTTGAAAACAGATTTTTCTCAAACTACTTTCAGTTCTTCATTTATTATTTGAACTGACTGTTTTTGATTTGAGTCTTTCTGAGTCTGTTCAGCAATTTGTTTTTGTTTTTGTATTCACAGTAAACAAATGTTGACACCAATGGTTTCCCTTTCTTAAGGAAGTCTTATTGCCACTTTAAGAGACCTGGTTACATTTTATATAATCTGATTGTAAAGTTTTTTTCAAACAATAATTTCCAGTTTGAATCATGTGGCGTACCAAGCGGTCATAAATAATGTGATTGTAGCACTGATTGCTCCCTCGCTCTTATCTAATTTCATTTTTTTTGTTTTTCTCTTCCCCCAACTTTAAATCTCCCTGTTGATTGTCTTTCCATCTTTTTATCCATGTCATCGTGTCCATGTTTTCTTCTGACCCGCTTTCATTTTCCCATTTGTCTCTCTTCTTCCTTGTATATTTTTTCTGGTTTATTTTCTTTGAACCTGCCTTATTAATTTTCCTCTTTGCCACATCTGTTTTTCTGTTTTCTTTTTAAACCCATCCTTATTCTTCACTCATGTCGTTCGCCTGTGTGTGTTTTGGTGCCTTTTAACTTTCTGTTCTCCTTCGTTTTTCTTCTCCTTTTCCCCCCTTTCTGTCTTCCTGTTTTCTTCAGCAGCCCGAGTTCAAATGGTTCCCGCGTGGCCCCGGACAGCCAAAACACTAACCTCAGGTAACCTGCATACACGCATTTTACATCTTTCTATCTTTACAAAGACTTTCCATCGACTTCCATTCATTTTTTTAGTAATTTCTTTAGTCCTAACCCTAATGCAGCACTTCTTCTTATGGGGTTTTGGGTCTCATAAGGAACAGCCGGTTCTCACATTGTAGTGTTTTTTGTTGTTGTTGTTTTTGGTTTTTTTGGGGAAAATGTCCCTTAAACAGTGAGAAATGCTAAAGCACACACACATGGGCACATATTTGTACTCTGAAAAATGTGACTTCTTGCTACTTAAAGTAGATCATAAATTATATACCTGTATATAATATAATATAGTAATATAATCGAAGGCTACATGATTGTTTTCTAGAAATGCCAGTTTATATCTTCAGCAAGTATCCACTCAGACAAATGCAAAACGCTCGTCAGCACAATAGCTTCCAGTGGAGTTAAATGTGCAAAAGGATATTTGTTTTCCATGTCTGATAAACTAAATTAGAGGAAGTGTTTTGGCTGTCTGGGAGGCCCTTGTGCCTTTTGTGACTCAGAAGTTTTTCCAGGTTTGCTCTTTTGGTGCAGAATCTCTGTTGGAGCTTTGTGTCTGGCAGGATAAACATGTTTGGGAAATGAGCATCTGGTCATTTGGTCAAATCACATCCATATGTGTCTGAAAAGACTCTAGTTGTGAGCTGAAGCTCGGCCTCGCTGCCTCTCGCCACCATTAGTTCCTTGTCTGACTCCTTACTGGTAGAGGATAGATTCAGTCCAGATGAAACTTTTAAAAGTTTGGATAGGTCAGGATTAATCAATTTGGATTTATAATGTCACTTTTTACTATTCCTGAGACTAACGATAATTTAATAATAGATTATTCTGTTGATTATTTTGATGATTAAACGATTAATCGAACAAAAAAAAAAACTGCCACATTCTGCAGATTTTTCATTTAACCTTTTTCATACAATATTAAAAATACATTAAAAGATGCTAATAAACAAATCAGTTCATTTTTTAAATAAAATAAACATTTTATCGCCTGCAATAACATATAATACCTTTAGGTGAAGCTGGAACTACCACTATAGGTGTTCTGGGTAGAACATATTTACAAATGTTTTTTAATGCAAAATGGAGGCATTTTTGTACAGTTTTTACTTAATTCCTGCTCTGAGGGTGTTGCTTGTTTAGCAAATGGCCTTTTTTTAGTCTGTGTACTCTAGTTAACAATTTATTAATTAGTCAATTATTATTTCAGTAATTAATTCATCACGATTAATTGTTTAAGCCCTACTTTTCAGAGGGCTTTTTTAAAAAATCTCTCTCTCTCTATATATATATATATATATATATATATATATAAACTTGCACAAAAAACCACTGACATTGTAAAAGTCCTTTTTTTTTTTTTTGCTTATTTTTGCTATTTCTTTAGCTGAGAGATTATGTAAGATATTTTCCACTTAAAAATTAATAAATTGAATATTTACACATATTGCACACACATGCATATACCCACACACAAGTTACGTGAAAGTTTTAAAGTACTCCATTATTGACAGGTATTAGTTATTGGTTGTTACTACATTCATTGGTTTCTGCTTCAGAGCTTTCAGTCGACATTTATTCAACTTCACCTTTCAGAGGCTGTGATCAAATGATTCAATTCTTAATGAGGGTTTGTTTCCTCCGAATGGAAAGAATCTGATACCAATCACCCAAACATTCAGTATTTCCCTTTTTTCCCCCTCCTTTTCCAAAATGCACCACACCTGGACTTTCTGTTCACCATGCAGTTAAATTATTTACAGATTAAGAGACAAAGGTCATGGCACTGAACACAAGACCCACACAAACAGAAGAGATGTGTTTGAGTTTGGTGACAATGGTAGTTTGAAAAGGAAACTTAGATTTTTTTTTTACATTTAACTATAACAGGAATATGAGTTGCTGTGGTTAAACAAAAAAAAAATTAAAATCCTATTTAAATACCTAAACACTGTTGCTGTTGTTTCTATTTTCAAGCTCTCATTTTGAAAAATGTTTTTCTTTTTTTGTGTGTGAAGATACGTAATTTTTTCCTATTTAGAATAATAAAACTGTTTAATTTTCTCATAATTTCACTTTACATAATTTTTGGACTCTCTAATGACCATTTATTTAATCTAGACTGATAAAATGGCAGCTGAGAAAATAACTTTTTTGTGTTTTTCAAATATTTTTTATTCCACTTTGGCATAAAAACTGCGCAGAAGTTCAGTCTATCAAATCTCCTTCCGTTGATGAAATGCCACACATTTTTGCTTATCTTTTGTTTTTGCCAGTTTCCTTTTTTGTTTTTTTTATACACCCCTCCAAACAGAAAGCTTTTGTTTTGTCTGCAAGATGAACAGATTGTGCATTTTCAAACTGAGCTGACATTTTGCACATTTTGCACCTCGGCTCTCCGCTGCTCTAGATCTGACTACAACTGTTGCCTTTTACCTGGGATGATGAAGGCCTTGAATTGTCAGACAGTCAGACACATCTGCATGGCTGTGGTGTACCACACTGTCTCTCACATACTCTGCTTCCTTCTTTTGCACCGGCAGAAAAAGTCTGCTTGAGAGATTACATCAGTGTTTGGAGAGGGTATTTTTAGATGGGCATCAGTGGCTCGGTGTTTTCCCAACCAAGCTGTAAATATTCGTGACATGTACATCAATATTTGCACTGATGTTTTAAGAAGTGTTGAGTATGTTTGGTCCAATATATATATATATATATATATATATATATATATATATATGTGTGTGTGTGTGTGTGTGGCGGATTTAACCTGTGGAGGACGAGTGCAAACACCAACTGTTGGGTTGACAAAACTAAGACTTGTGACTGAAAACACCAGGAAATTAGCTCTACAAAGGCGGATAAATTCAGGTTTTTGTTGCTGTGACAAAGGGATTCTACTTTTACAGTGCCCCTCTACACATCTTTACATTTCTCACATTTTGTCACATTGTATTCAGATTCCTTCGATATCTCAATCTTTGTACATGTCACAAACCCACATTTATCCAAAAATGGACAGAATATGCTAACAACGGCAGAACTAAATTCCATGAAGGTCCGCGCGTGCTCGAGGCTCATGGCGGACGCCTGCTGGAAACGCCCGCTCTTAAGCAAATTTTTACGAGTGCGTACGCGTGCTCATGGTACGCACAGTGAACTGCTCGACGGGAGACGGTGTTTACATCAAACTACTTTGTATATGACATCAAGCTGGGAAGGTTGAGAGTCGGCACAATCAGTCGTAAAGACGCACAGCAGCGAACGGGTGGCTGCCCTGGCGGAGAACAAACGAGGCTAGCTGCCAACAAGCTCATCAAACTTGCTAGCGTCCATTTGAATTGTGGGAAATTAAGGACTTTGTCACGAGAAATGTTGATGACTATGAAATCTCACCCGTCTGCGGACAGTGTGTGTGGAGTTCTCGAGGCTCACAGAAACATACAGACAAAGCCTGCGCTATTATGGGTTGGTTTTTATTAGGGATATGATACATTGGTAGTGGCTGATATTGATTATTTTTTAACAAATCAACATAGGTCTGACAAATAAAACTAGGCCGATATTAACAACTGATATTTATTTCCATCTTGTTGCCATTAGTTTCTGGAGGAGATTTGTGATGTCACAGTGACAATCATGCAGCACAGGATTGTGGGGAGTTTAACTGAAGCAGAGAACAGGAAGTCAGCGGTGTGGTCGTTTTTGTTGAAGGTGTCAAAAGTGAAATATATACACAATATCAGTAAATATCCTTTATTGGCCATAACATCAATATTATTGGATATCGATATCAGCCCAAATTTGTTCATCACAGTAAGTCTGCTTCTCCTGTCCTGCAGTTTCTCGTTTTTATTTCTGACGCCAGAATTAATTTGCTGTTTTAAAAGAATGTTAGAGGTCAGTCTTTCATTGGCATGTTTTAGGCATTTCCTGGGTATTTTCTATTGTAGATATAAAAGTGAGAGTCTGAAGGTTCTACTAAAGGCTCCAGTTAACTCTCTGGTCTCTATTGTGCAGCTGCTGTGGCTTTCACACCGCTATAGTCAGTCAGTCATCATGGCACTTTTCAACGAACGTGTGAAAGCAGCCACATGCAGATGAGCGCTCGTTATCATGCGGTCTTTGTAAAGACGCAGTGCAGATAAGTTAAGAGGATCAAGGCATATCACGACTCTGCAGGTTCAGCTGCAGGCTATTCAGATCAGGCGAATCTTCACAATGTTTTTCTTCTTTTCCTGTTCCATCTGTTTCAACCAGCAGTTACTGAAAGCTGTCAGCCATTTTGAATTCAAAACAGTGTTCTTATGTTTCAAGTAGGGCATCGTTAATTAATTGGGGCCTGCCAATTAGAGCAAGGCAGTGCATTAGCATTAGCCTTTTCCCTAAAATAAGCGACATAGATATTTTATTTATTTATTAGACATGTTTAGTGCACTGAATGGAGCAACTCCATATCGGACAACATGCTAATGATTGCCCACATGCTACTGACAGCATTCAGGCCAACATTAGCAGTTTGGCTAATTTTATCTTATGCATTAATTTTAACATACTGAATGGTGCAAATCCATGTTAGTCAACATTCTTGTGATTCTCCACATGCTACTTTTTAATTTCTTAGCTAAGCTTAGCATTAATGCTAATTTTTAGCATCAGAACGCTGGGTCCAAACCAGCGTTCTGATGGTTTGGATCCAGCCGGCCACTTTGGCCGGCCCCGGTTAAATTTCTTCAGGAATTTTCTAGTTGTTGAAATTATCGTCAGCTAATTCAGTATTTGATCAATCGCTAATTGGAGTATAAAGATTCTAAAATGTGCCATTTGATGAAGGAACAACACGGCCAGAACAGTAATTAAGCCAAAACTTTACAAAAAATTTATTTATTTGCATGTAAGTTAAAATAAAAAAGCTTGTCAATAAATGTTTTACCCAGAACTCCTCAAGTTGTAGTTTTGGTTTCATCTGGTGCAAATTTAGTTTAAAAAAATAAATAAATCTATATTTAGGCATCTTTTGCTATCCAATTAATTATTCCTCCTAATGTTATTTGCTTATTTTCTAATTTACACAAGATATTGAAAATACTTATTTGCATCTTTTAATGTATATCTAATATTGTACAAATAAGTGGCAAAATAAAAATCAGCAGAAATTTTTAACTGATTAATCGTCAGAATAATCATTATTTGCAGTCCCAGTTTCAAGTAGCTTTTGCAGTATAACTTGGCTTTTTGGGTTTGTGTTTTCTGCATTTACCCTCATATTTGGAAACTAACTCAGGATGAACTTTAATGCTATTCCCTCAAAATAAGCTATTCATTAAAGTTTTGTTTTATTACATGGTTCCCGAGTCTTATAATCGACACAAGGTCCTTCTACTTTGTTTTAGGGCATCTTTCTTTGCTTTACTAAAGTGGTTTTCAAGACTGCTGCGCTGCAGTCTTGCCCTTTCTTTAACATGCGAGAAGCCCCGGCGCCTGCCAAAGAAATAAATAGCAGTGGACTTGATTATACAGGGGATACACTAGAGAAAACACTGCAGCCATAGAGCCCAGGGAGCCCAAATAGATACATAGGCTACTTTTAAACCCACTGAGCTGGAGACCCAAAGCGCTGGCGATGGAGGAGGACTGTCTTCTCCCGCCTCACAGGGCCTCTCCTCCATCATCTATCTAACTTGGTTCACTGGCTGTTGTCTGGCCGACTGCAGCTCTGATTCTCCCCTCCCGGCGGAGGACAGTAGCCTTTTCTAAAGAGGTCCTCTGCTGGCTCAGCGTCTTCTCAAAGGGAAAAGGAGGGCTGCTGTCCTGCTGGAGGAAAGAATATGTTTTTCTGAAGCCCACCCAGGCGTATCACCACAGGCACCACAGTGTGGGCTGGAGCAGGCCAACACTAGAGAGCTCACCTTTGTCCAGACTTGATCCGATTCTCTCTCAACTGAAGGAGAAGAATAAATTGAACCCTTTGAGTTTTGTAAATCCCCAAACTGTTTTATGGTTTATTTTTGTCCAACATGCTTTTGTCCTTTTCTCTCCCTCCTCAGAGCAGCTGAGGGTTTAGTTAAAAATAGTATAATCGCTGGACAGTGCGGCCCAAAATCAATAACATATTGATCAGTTTGCCTGGATATCGATAAATGGACGATAGCACTAACATCCTCCGTGGAAATAAGGAATGTTATAGGCCAGCGTAAACACTTTACAGCCAGTTATATTGATGGTATGATTCTCCCGGACCGGTTTCTCGCAATTATTTTTATTGCCATTTTAATGGACTTTAAAACTGCGCCGTCTGCAAATAAATGAGCAAAACGTGTACTTTTAGTTGTTAAGAGTTACTGAACAAATAAACACAACTGAACAAGTTTGGAAGTATAAAATAAGTTCACTTCCAGCCGGTCTGCAACCCTTACAGTCCAAAGAGCCATTTTTACCTTCGGTCCAGCTAAGAAAAGCTCATTCAGAAATGGGACGTTACCTTTTGGGGAAAGAAAAGACAACTTATTTTTGAATTTGTTATTTTTAAAGGAACCCCATTTTATTTATATTTTTAGGTTTTTAAATAAAGAAAAAAACAATTTGGCATTGTCTTTTACAGAACGTTAATATTTCTGAAAAATAATGTTTAAGAAAGTACCAACCTAATGAAAAGAAGACTAGTTTTAGAAAGTATTGCTGCTAATTTTTAGTATCATTCTGTAGTGGAAAGTCAGCGCAATTATTTCTTGAAAATTCTGCTAAAACCTGCGTTATTATTACAGAGTTGGTTCTTTACTCTGTTTAAGAATCTGCAGATTCTTACCTTTTATGACATTAAAGTTTTTCAAATTTGTCTTTTTGTTTGTAAGACTTACGAAGGTCATAAAGATTGTGGGAGGCTTTACATCGGCCCATTGTACGTTTGCTTCTTCCTGTACTGTTATTTTTTCTTAATATGTTTATTTTAATTGTGCAAAGGTCCAAAGAGCCATTTGTGACTCTGAATTGACAAATTCATGAAAAAGGAACACCAACCAATTAAAGAATCCAAAATATTTTTGTTGAAACCACTATTTTGTGTTACTTAAAGCAAAACAAAGACATTGAAGTCACCTTCAAGGATTTGGCTGGGACCAAAACCCTTTTTTTTTTTTTTTTTTGAAGTTTCTAGTAGACGGGAAGTATTCGACATAGGGTTGAGTCAGAAACAGCTGGAAGAATGATTTAAAGGGATTTTTTTTTAATATATATATATAAAAAGGAAATCAGTTGCTGAATTTGAAGAAAAATATGGGATACTGACGAGCTGAGAAAACACAACCCTATAAGTAGCGTTGGCGAGGAGCGCCAGGCCGCTGTGAGGGAGCTTGTGTGTTTCTGCTTATTCGGTTTATTTCCCTTTCTGCGTCTTTTCTGGTGGCTCTATTTACCGAACGTCTGGTAGCGCGCCTCGCCTGCTCACACAGACCCGGGATCAGATTCACTGCAGGACTTAAAGGGCTGTTGTTTTAACACCGGCGATGAGTTTGAGGGTAGAGAGGGAATTTTTGACAAAACTCCACCGGTCTGTGGTTGGAGGCACACATGAGAGGAGGAGGTCTGGGAATTCCCTACACTACACATCCCTCCTCTCTTCACGTCCACACAAATCCATCACATCCACCGGATTCAGAGTGATAAACAGGAAAAAACTCGGCCCTCCTAATTACATTCACCTTTTGATGTGACAACTGGAAGAAATGGCTTTGGTTTCAACTTTTTTTTTTTTTTTTTTTATAGAGTAAAACAATCTTATCTTTCCTCATTTGTCTTCATTTCCTCCTGCAGTCATCCACCACAGCTAAAGGACCAGGGTGGTCCCGGAGTCCCTCCACAGGCTCTGTCTCCCGCTCAGCTACCTGAAGAGGCGGAGTGTCTGACGGTGCCCAAGTACAAGAGAGACCTGGTGCAGAAGCTGAAGATTCTCCGGCAGGAGCTCTCACAGCAGCAGCCGCAAGCCGGCCACTGCCGCATCGAGGTCAGCCGGGAGGAGATCTTCGAGGTAAAAAGAAGAGCAAAAAGAAGATTAAACTGACGTCTTTTAAACACTGAGCACTTAGGAATGCTGATTTTCAGCTACAGGCTTCGCCTGACCTTTAATAGTGGCCTTTAAAACTAAACTTGTTTAATAAGCGCATAAATATATCCAGGAAGAAGTGATTCAACCTGCATTTTTACATTATGCATCACTGTAGGGGTGGTTGAAAATGGTTCCATGTCAACAGAGGTGCGTAGAGGAGCCAAAAGTTGCACTTGATTGAGAGCAACATACTTTTACTTAAGTAAAAGTGAAAAGTAGCCGTCCAAGAAATTACTTTTTACTTTAGAGTAAAATGTTAAAAAAGCTACTCAAGTAGCAAAACATCGGTCATTGAACTGAGGAAGAGTGCAGCAAATGTCACGGTCAGACAGCGGGAAAGTGGGGAAGTCCTGTCAGACCGTCAGTTCCCGAAACCACCCACAAAAAAAACTTGTAAAAGCGCACATGGGGTCAGTTTTTACTGCATAAAACAACTGAAGAAGGTCAAATGACCCTGTATCTTAAGACCACAGGAGAGTTAATATTCAAAAATTACATAATCAGATTGACCAAAATAATTATGTGGAAAGACCAAAATGAAAATTATTCATATAAATAACATAATTACACAATCACAAGATCAGATCTAAAAGACAATTTTACAAATCAGTACATTATTTCTCTTACTGTTGGAAGTTAAATCAGATCAAACTGTATTTGTTTTAAGTCGGTTAGAATTACAAAAATTATTTCTGTTTGCTTGATGTCAGAAAACTTAACGGGAATAATTTTTGTAACTTTTCCAGACCGGTTGAATAGGCTGTCTGAGACATTTCAAAGCATAAAGCTTTGTTACATTTTAGTTTATCTTGTCTGTGCTGCAGAGTGTAGAATACTGTTACAATATCTTATTAATAACAGTAATAAATTATATATAGCGGTGAATTTAAACTGTCCTCTTTAGTTCATCTGTGTTGTTTTTATCTCCATGGAAAATTTGCTTTGAAAACGTAAAATTTCACTGTGGGAAAATCGTGCAAACCTCTGTGTCATGCATTTTTAAGATTTTCTTTTTGTGAGTTCCTGCATCTTGATTTCCAAAACCGAGCAGAAAACTCTCGATTCTCACAACACCGCGCAGCTATAGCTCTGCTTTCTTTCTTGCTCTTCCAATCATTTGTTCAGCTGAGGCAAAGGCATTCCTTCTGCGTGATTTCAGCAGCTAAAGTAACGGGGCTGAGGCGGAGGGGAGGGGGCGCCGGGCGGAGTGAAGACAGCAGTGGCGAGCGTTCATGGCCAAACATAAGTTCTTAACTACAAGCTGATCTCTGAAAACGATGACTTCATCCCGTTTTGACGTGGAAGGAGGAAGTTCTTGAACCTGCTCTGCGGATTCTTCTGATGTTTTCAAGCATGAAGCAGTGGTGCAGGTTTCCACCAGCATGGATGAAATGCTGGTGTCATAAGCACTATTATTGCTTCTTTCAGCCTTTGTGACTTTCTATTAATCAGGGTTCTTACACGGTTTGGAAAAGTCTGGAAATCAGGTGTTTTCTTTTCTTTTTTAAAAATAAGAATGCTGAAAAATATTTCCATTTCCAGACTTTCTCTGTCTGAAGGTTTGTTCAATGCTGGTCCATCTGGCTTTCTATTCAGTTGTCTATTTATCTCTCAGTATGTTTGTCCATCTTTCCCTTATCGTTCTGGTACTTTACTCCAGACACGTAATCAGTCAAATTTGAATTTTTTCTTAAAAAGGCCCCGCCGCTGCCTTTTTAATTTCTAAAACCAAAATTATTCCAAGAAAAAGCAACAACCTGGAGTTTTTGTAAAACGCGCTTCCGACTTGATTGTTTGAAAAATGTCTCGTTTATTTCTAGCACAATTCAGACAAAATGATAACTAATAATTTCTTAAAACATAGACGTAAAAGAAAGTTAACTTAATCTATTCCTACCAGTTCAAAAACCTCTAGTCGTCACATCGGACATTTGAAAAACAAAACAAAAAGCGTCTCCACCTCGCCACCCGGTGTCATCTTAATCTCTTAATCAATGGGACGGTCTAAAAGTTACCAAAGTGATCACAACATTTTCAAATATGATAATTAAGTACAGACTTAGCTTTACAAACTAGCTAAAGTTTATTCCAAGTGCTTGAAGAAAAAAACTAAACTGAAAGAACTTATCAATAAGAATTCAACATAAATGGCCACAAAAGGCTAAAAAAGGAGCTGAAAGCTTTTGAACTGTGAACTCTTTATGTCCTTTGAGGTTTTTACATTTACATTTAATGTTTATACTATGTGAGCCAAATTGCTTGATGATTCACGCAAACTTAGCCAATAAAGTTTGTAAAAGTACGAAAATACGTAGCGACCTTAAATAGGCCAAGAGTTACTTTTGCCTTTTTTTTTTTTTTTTTTCAAATTCTTGGGCATGTATTTAATATTTTAATGTATTATTAAGTTAGTCATTTCCAGTCTAAAACTGGAATTTATTTATTTTTTTTTTTTTTAAATGTTGCTATCTTCATTCCAGACCTCTGTAAGTATTTGGGGCTTTTCAGGGTCAGCATTGGTCCATTTAGAGAATTCAAAATGCCAATCTTTTCAATAACAATATTTCATTTAGCCTTTATTTAACCAGGTGAGACGATAGCGGGTTTTACGTCAGCCTGTGTCTCACACAGCTTGTTCTGCTGTCTGTCCTGACCCTCAGGAGTCGTATCGACAAGTGATGAAGATGCGTCCGAAGGATCTTTGGAAAAGACTGATGATAAAATTCAGAGGAGAAGAGGGACTGGACTATGGAGGAGTTGCTCGGTAAGTCGTCTTTGGGACTACGCGTGTTGACAATTAACAGATTTGACGTAAAGATTTCGAGCTGACTCAAACGGTGTTTCAGGGAATGGTTATACCTGCTGTCACACGAGATGTTGAACCCATATTACGGCTTGTTCCAGTACTCCAGAGACGACATCTACACCCTACAGATTAACCCAGACTCTGCTGTCAACCCAGTAAGGATAATCTCGATGTATTGGCTTATTTGAATATACAAAACTGTCATACTTTGAGTTCGATTTCGTCATCGTTGGTGATTTTATTTGAGCAAATACAATCAGAATCCAGGTAAACACTATTGGTAACCTGCAGGAACACCTGTCGTACTTCCACTTTGTGGGCCGCATCATGGGCATGGCGGTGTTTCACGGCCACTACATCGACGGAGGCTTCACGCTGCCGTTTTACAAACAGCTGCTTGGGAAACCAATCACACTGGACGACATGGAGTCTGTCGACCCCGACCTCCACAACAGCCTCGTTTGGATCTTGTAAGTAGAGACGTATTTCTTAATCCGTCAATAGTCAAACGTAACTGCTAGACATGTGGACGTTTGAAGCTTTTCAATTCTTTTTAAGTCTTATTACTCAAACATACAGCAGCTTAACTCTAACAATAACTCAGACTAATTTAAGATAAGGATGGATGCTCTATGTCAGGATTCCACACTTTGTTAATTTAGACTCATCTACGCAAAATGTTAACAACATGGCACCAAAATTGAAGAAAACAACATTGCTAAAACAATATTTGGAATGATTGTGCCAAGTTACCTGAACATGTGAAATAAAAGTAGTAGATAATAGAAATAAAATATTAAAAATGGGAATAAAATCCTGTCGTAGCTTCTGTTTTCTTTTCTTTAAAATAAGTAAAACCATTTTTTAACCTCTTAATTATGTGTTTACTATCAGTTTTAATGGGTTTAAGATATTTTATTGTAGTAAAATAATAAAATATCTTATTTTATGTTCTGGTACTGCTGTAGAACAACTGGAGACGATGGTGCAAAGAATGACTCTTCATAAAATCAACAACCTGGCATACAACTGTACAACTGTAATGTCTTCAGTCAGAGGCTTCTTCAGATTCACTGTAATACAGACTGCTACTGGAGATAATTCCTTCCCTCTGCTATCAGTATCTACAGCAACTCTGAAGAAACTTGAATAATTGAGTTACATTTAATTTCCCTTTGGGGATCAACAAAGACGCACCAATTTAGTGAGGTTATAATTTCATTGGTATTTTGTTGTGGGTGTTTGATATCTGATGTGACTGGATAATGTCTAATGCAGCCTGCAGACAAACATGTGTTTACGTGACAGTGAAAACCAGTTTCATCAGCGTAGAGACGGAGCGGTTCTGTCCGAGTTCAGTCCGCTGAGTACTAAATAATCTCTGCTCCTCAGGGACAACGACATCACAGGGGTCCTGGACCACACCTTCTGCGTGGAGCACAACGCTTACGGAGAAATCATCCCACACGAGCTGAAGCCCAACGGGAAGAGCATCCCGGTGACGGAGGACACCAAGAAGGAGTATGTCAGGTACAGAACAACTGGCAGAGAGAACAGCCAATCAAAGCTCCACATCTTCAGTTTCCCTGTGTTGGTGTGAGAAACGTGGTCAATGCTGTTTTCCTCTGGACCCGTCTGCAGGCTCTACGTGAACTGGCGTTTCCTCCATGGCATCGAGGCTCAGTTTCTGGCTCTCCAGAAAGGCTTCAACGAGGTCATCCCACAGCACCTGCTCAAGGCCTTCGACGAGAAGGAATTAGAGGTACACCAGCATCTACAAGAGCATCTCATTCGTTATTTACCGCTTTAGTTTGTCTAAACGTGCTCCGTTTCACGGCGACCAAAACGTCTGTGCTTTCAGCTGATCGTGTGCGGCCTGGGGAAGATCGACATCGCCGACTGGAAGTCCAACACTCGGCTGAAGCACTGCACCCCAGACAGCAACATCGTCAAGTGGTTCTGGAAAGCCGTGGAGTCGTTCGACGAGGAGAGGAGGGCCCGGCTGCTGCAGTTCGTTACCGGCTCATCCAGAGTCCCGCTGCAGGGCTTCAAGGCTTTACAGGGTGCTTAACGTCACTCACCGCTCTTCAGCAGATCGCTTCAGAAAGCCAGGAGCTGCATGTAGCGCCTGGCTAGCTTTTGTCCCACTTCTTCTTAATAGATTTCTATATGAATTCAGTAAATGTTTTAATAACTTACTGAAACGGTAAATGAGAAAAACTGAAAGGCGTTGAGAAAAACACAATCTCTTTTGTGAGCGCTGTCGCCACCTACTGGCCAGGCACAGCCATTGTAGGGTTTGTTGTACGATCGGCCAAATTACAAGAAAATTAATTAATCCAAATTAAATTCAGATCAGTGCAGTCAGCAAATGAAAGCTGGTTAGATGTTAGTATCTCAAGATGCCCATCTGATCGATGTAGAGCGCTGATTTGTGCAGCAATCCCTTGTGTAGACAGAAATTTATTTAAAACATTTTTTTTAACAATATGTGCAGAACATAGTGCATGTTGCTACACTCATCAATCCTACTGTATGTTTTCATTGCAGGTGCAGCAGGACCCAGACTCTTCACCATTCATCAGATTGATGCCAACGCCAATAATCTGCCCAAAGCGCACACCTGGTGAGGCGCACGTCCGCCAGAGAGCAGAGATTATGTTTTATGATTCCAAAATATATCTTTGTTAGTTTTCTTACAGTTGGTCAGGATTGAACATGTACATCAGTTTCGTCTTTGTTTCTTCAAACGTAAGAGGCACCAAAAATGATTACAGAGGAAACGTGTTCAAATGATGTAAAAATTTCCCAGTCAGGTTTAGTTGTTCAGGTATTTATGCCAATTAGTGGAGCAGATAATCGAATATTTTAAACAAAGTCTTTCACATGCGAATACAAGAACCCAATGTGGCACAGATGTTCCCAGAGGCTTGCTTTTTTGAAAGCAATATGCTAGCCACTGAGAAGTTCAAGATGGCCGCCATGGTCATCAAGGAAAATGTATTTTTGTGCTAAATTTCCCCCCTTTTTTTTCATAATAGATCACTTTTGTGTACAATCATACGTAATTTGAAATCATATTTACTGATAATATTTAGATTTTGTTCAAGATGGCCACCATAATTGACATGGAAAATTAATTTTTGCATTAAGACCGGCAATTAAATTAATGTGTTTGGCGTCAAAACACAGCCTGCATGATTTGAACTATAGAAACTTTATATGTTTTCTTTCTTTTTTTCTGGTGGACATTTTTCAAAATGGCCACTATTGGTTGTAATGGAGAATATATGTTTGGTTTGATTCACTAACCACTAATTTACTGACCAAGAAGCTTAACATTAACCATTAAATACATAAAAAGCATAAATAGCGTCAGCTAACGCTACGCTACTAAGCACATAAAAAACTTGAAGTTCTAACGGTACACTGCCTAAACCATTAAAAAAATTAGCAGATGCTAACACTAAACTGTTGAGCACACTAAAACAAACCAGTGGAAGCTAATCCTAAACCGCTAATCACAAAGAATTAGTGGAAGCTAATGCTAACCTGCTTAAAATATTGAAAAAAATAGCATAAGGTAACACTAAACCACTAAACACCAAAGAATTAGCAGAAGCTAATGCTAAGCACCAATTCTTGAAAGCGAACACTCACCTTTCTCAATCTACATCTCACATCGTCTTGACGACTTCTTTGAGTTTTGCAAAGTCCTCAGGTTCAGTTTTGGCATCTGACTTTGGAGCATATTAATACTTTAACGTTGCATAAATAGGATGACCAAAGTCAAAAAGTCATGAAGCGACATAAAGGCCGTCCACCACGACATAACAGTGGGAAAAATTTGGCGGCAATAAGTGGTTTAAAAGATTCAAAACCGGTGGCCATCTTGAAAAATATCCTTCATCGTGAAACCGAACTCACTAACAGGAAACATGAAAAACTCTCGACCTCAAAGAGTTTTACAGCAACATGCCGCACTGACTGCCTTCTCCCCTCCGTTCTTCTCCAGCTTCAACCGGATCGACATTCCTCCCTACGAGAGCTACGACAAACTGTATGACAAGCTACTGACGGCGATCGAGGAGACGTGCGGCTTCGCGGTGGAGTGAGCGCGCGCGTCGGTTCGCACGCGGCCGTACAGAACTCTGATGAAACGTCATCGACGCTGCAACGTGCCGGCTGGATCGCCCCTCTCTGAGGATCCAGCCTACAGTCTTCCTCTTCTCTCTTCCATCATCATCATCATCATCTGTTCGGGCAGCAGAGTCGTCGTTGCCATGGTTGGACTTCTTGTTTTTGCATTCAGAAAAAAAGGAACATAGATCAAATTCAATTAGGAAACTTTGTTACCGGGAAATTGCTTTAATTATTATTTTTTTCCTTAAACTCACAAGAACAAAGATCAAGTATTTCCTCGTTCCTCCTGACCCTCCCCGTCCTCGTGGCTGCAGAGCTGGTGCTGAAGCACCGTCGATTCATCCTACCTCAGTGGAAAGTGTTCACGTTTGAAGTTACTCGTTCTAAAATGCCATCTTTAAATTCAGACAGCGATTCGTTTCTTCACACCAGCAGTCATTTTGTAAATTTTTTTAAAAAACAGATTTAATTCTGAGACGTTTTGGCGGCCGCATTTTTTCGTAAAGCATAGACGTTGCGTTGCTAAAGCCCTTTGATTTTCTCCAGTTTTGTTGCGTTACAGACATGAATATTTAAAGTCATACATGATTCCTATTTTATTCCAGATAAAACTCAGTAAAATGTGGTGTGCATTTACATTCTCTCCTCTTCCGTCTAAAACCTCACCGACCCCCATTTCACATCAATACACCTGCATGTGTTTTTGGGTCACAGCTTAAATTCCTGCCTGTTCATAATTTCAAATAATCTCATTCATCAAAAATTCTTCTGCCCAAGAATCCCCCCAGCATGAGGCTGCCACCACCATGTCTCACCATGTAGCTGAGAGGGGTTCTGGGTTTTGCACGTAACCCGAAACGTTCAGTTCGTCTAGCTCAGAAATACAGGTTGCCCCGGCGACGGATTGTTCCACCCGACCTGCTGGTCTCTGCATCTCCTCCAGAGTCGCCACAGGTCTCCTGGCTGTCAGTCAAAGTGGCAGCCATGTTTAGAGAGGCTCGCAGAGGATCGTCGTGAAAGTGGGGTTGGGGGTGAACACACATGCATGACAGATTTTTTCTTCGCAAAGCTGTTTTGCTTTCACTTTCCAATCTAGAACCATTTTATTTATTCTGGTTGATCACAAAATTTCCAATAAAACGTGAAGAAGTGCATAAAGTGCTGGGTGATGATCCATTTCTTTTTTTTTAAATTAATTTTAAGACATTCTTCTGGTAAATTTGCCTCTTTATTCTTCTAATATTGTGACTGCAGTCTCCAAATTAAACAAACATTCTCGTATCGCCGTCGTACGACTTTCAGAAGGCATGATTGAAATAAAAAACACTTTTTGAAAATATATAACGCAGGAAGAAAAACGATCAGGTATGACAAAGAAAAAAGACAAAGTGGGATTTAATTTTTAAGAAATATCGCCCAGCCCTAGTTAAACCAAGCCAGGATGTGGAAAAAGGTCAAAGGTTATGACATAATGACATCTTTTGCAAGGCCCTGCATGGGTGTGTGTGTGTGTCGGTGTGCAGGCAGATGTGTTATAGTTTGTTGAATCTCATGATGAAACAATCCCCCCCGTCTGTCTGCAGCAGTATGCACGCCGGGGATACAAGTTAAAAACTATCTTTTTATTTTTTATTTTTGTTTCCCTATGACATAACTTTGGATTCTCTCTCTCTTTACACTTCAGAGCACTTTATAAAATGCGCAGCGATGGCCGGAGTGCCACTTTCATGTCTGGATTAAAGTATATCATGTCTCCTTTTAATGTGTGTGCAGCCACGTTAGCTAAAACGCAGATTTAGAAAGTATCTAGAGACCTGTAATTTTTAAGTATATATGTACAAAGATATAGATATTTTGTATATTGTTGCTTGTTTTCTTTTTCGGTTTTAATTGCACGCATGTTAATGTCTTTCACAGACCTCTTTGCATTCTCAGGTGAAGTTAGCTTTTTTTAATTATTGTTGTTATTATTATTATTATTACATTAGACTAATATGTGAAGAACGTAAAATTGAGGAGCCCCTTCTCTCCCTCGTCGGCGGCCATGATCCAAATATTAACCTAAAGGTCACAAACTAAAGATCTAAACTGCATAAAGGTCGTTTTCTTTTCCTTATGCATCAAGCTTGGTTCAAGTCTTGAGTTTTAGATGCGAAGCTGTTAACCGGATGGATGTTTGAGTTAATGTTTTACAGATTACTGATTTTTACATAATCTATCAAATTTGAATTTCATATGCAGACATTTATTTGCAGCCATGAAACGGTTTCATATCAGATTCATATCAGATGAGTTCAGAACATTCTTGTGTAGTTTGAGAGAATTTATTTTTTTTCTTCTTCTTCTTGTTTGTTTGTATGCATATGCAGGCTCAAATGTAATATCTAAAACTTCTTTTTATTTACCGAATAGTTACTGGACTGTTTGTTTTTTTAATGGATTCTAATCATATTTGCACACACACACACACACACACACACACACCCATACAGTTGTATGTTTGTCTACTTCTGCCCTTTTAATATTCTTTTGTCTGTTTTCCCCCTCAGTGCAGAATTTTGCAGCATTTAAACCAACAAACCCGTACTTCCTGACACAAGAACTCAACAAAAATGCAGCCTTTGTTTGAAACTATTTTTTTTAAATTGATAGTTTAGCTGTTCCAAACCACAGCAAGTCGTTGAATGTTTAGTACACACATCGCCCTGCGGTTTGAAACAAATAACACCTGGATGCAACATAGTGTACCTGCATGTCTGTGTGGGCCCAGTAGGGCTGGATCGATTAGTCAAAATGTATGTGTACATTTTTTTTTATTATTTTTTTTTTTGGTGTGAGTTTTAGGAATTTTGATTTATTTCAGAAAAAAAAAAGAAAGAAAACAAAACAGTTTTTTAAGACATTTTTACGGCTTATTTCTTTTGATTTTTATATTTATTTTTAATGGTATACATGTGTGCATAGTTTCCACATTAGCTGCTCTGTGAGTTTGTAACTTACACTTGTACATAAGGACAATAAAGACGCAAAGTAAGAAACTTCTTATACCCTTGCAGAACACTGAGCAATAAAAAATATGCTGTTTGAACCCGACAGCAGTATGTTTTATAGAACAATGTGCATTATTGTCTTTTTTTATGTGCTGAAGCTAAAAAATAGATGATTTCTTTCCCTGGTTTGAATCTAAAGTTGGAAATTAATTTGAGCATACCACTAATCATTTGAATTATCTAGGTTTTATCAAACCATGAAATTCTAGTTAAGATGTTAAAAGTGAATCGTTCTAAAATATAGAATGTAGGTTAAAGCTCTGACACCTTAAGTTAATAACCAATCTGATGGTGCAGATGAATATAAGCCAAGCTTTTATTTGATTCAAAATAATCCAATTTTTCTTATGTGTGTAGCACAGCTGGATGTTTATATTTCATAGGAAACAAAAAAGGTCTGAATTTACATATTTCATACAGTCTGTTACTGCCATTACAGTGCATTTAATTTGCCTTCAGATGTTGGAATTTGAAATGATGCCATGTTAACTAGCAAAAATAGCTAACAAAGTTTAATTTTTACTTAACGGGATTTTCAATTTCCTTTTCCCTGTTAAAACAATAAGGTACAACATAGAAAACTCAACGGTTCCCAGTTTTTGTAACTATTTTAAGTTTATTCTGAAAGATGTAAAATAATTTCCACCCCCTTTTTTTAAAAGTCGTGTTTCAGTTCACTCTCCGTCCAGTAGATGGCGGAATTGCTCCTGCTTTTGTTTTGACATTTGTCATTCAGAATAAGAAGAAGCCTCAAACAAGCGCACAAAAAGATTTCTATTTTGATCACATAGGAGAGATGAGGTAAGTAAACAGAATAAAAAAGCTCCGCAAATTCAGAAAGTTGAGAAAAAGAAGCCTTAGCGTCTTTAAAACTGTAGAAAAAAGAGAAGTAACTGTTTACTCCATGGAGCCGGAAGTGAGGAACAAGAACCGAGCTTCTGCGTTTCATCTTCCGGTAGCTAATAACTGCGCGAACACTTTTTCGTTGCCGAGTTGCAGCGTTTCAGGTAAATAAAACTAAAAAAAATGTTTTATGAGGCTGTGGGTTCGCTGTATGGGGAGCAACACAGCGGTTGTCGTTAGAAACCCCGCCATCTTTGTTGTTATTGTTGACACGTGCGCCAGCTAAAGACGCGGCTTTATGACGTCCACCTTTCTATTTCATTTTAAAACACCAAACCCCCCTCAGTCAGTGTGCTTAAGGCGTTTAATCATCAGGACCGTTTTTCCCGTCCTGTTTTAAAGGAGGGACGCATCTAAAAGTTGCAGATAGTCGCTACATCGGAACCGTTAGCTCCTCCATTAGCTGGTCTGAGGCTCATCTTGTTGCTATGGAGTCTGCAGAAAGATGTTGATGTTCCTCTATTTTTTTCTGTTAGCTCACAAATGTTTGTAGAGGCTAGTTGTGGTTATGAATGTTACTGGAATACCTAAAAATAATGATTTGGATGGATAAGCAGATACTTTTAGTAACACCAATGTTGATAATTTGTGGAATTAATGAGAATTCGTTCATTTAACAAAGCCACTCGTCTAGTTGTGACACTTTTAAACCTGTTAATATTGATTCCACTGATGTCTCAAGTCTCTTACCTCATGTGTCCTCAGGCCAAAGCAGAAATGACTTCTTCAACTTAGTCTTGGTGGGAGAACAGTACTGGTTAGTAATAAATTTACTAATCATGCCAAATTTAAGAAAGCTAGCACTATTAGACTGACTCATTCATTTTGTTTTGTTTTCCAGGGAGTTTTGGAGAAGAATCCATGATGAGTTCTTCAAATGAGGCCATGCAGGACATCAGTGCTGCTTCTTCTGATCGGCCTTCAAAACATGAACAAGTAAATCTGATCACTACTTCTGAAACATCAATCTGTTGTCTGAACCCTCCTATACATACAGGGTGATATTATGTTAAGTTTATGCATCCCATAATTTAATTATCTGTTCCTTGTATCTGTTATTAGCGAGTTTATCTCATGTGGACAGATTTTAATATATTATTTCTGATTTACCCTGGTGGTAATACTTTGACACTTTATGAGTTGCTCTAAAAGTTGCATTGAAAACCATTTAAAAGTGCCAACTTTGCATTAAAAGTGTCATTATTTACCAAATGTCACAACGGTCATAGACATTCATAAAAGCTCCTTCATGTTCATGACAGGTGTCATGTCAGTCTTATGAACACCTTCAAATAAACTGTTACCAAACGTTTTTTTAACAGTTTTCATAATTTTGCAACTTTAAGTATATTCGGTATAATTGTCTTTTTTTTTATTACATCAAATCAGTTCAAAAAACATATTTAGAATTTGCTTTATTTCCAAAATCCGCTCCTTTTTTTCCTCTTAAACCTTCTGTTATGTCAAGGCGCAGAAAGCAGAGGCTGCGTCTTGTCAAGATGAGTCAGAAAATAATGGTGAGTTAACTTTAATCTGTTTTTTGTTTTAGTTAAGTAATTACATCGATGTATGTGGGGAAGTTGTAATTATTACAAATATGTTCATGTACAGCTGAAGACGATGAGGAAGTTGCCACCTCGCTGAGTGTGGGTGATGGTCACTACCTGGTGGATCTGGGAAGGTTTGCTGCTGTAGATATCGATTCAGACTGAAAGCTTTCAGCGTCCTTCTACTTAGTATTTATTTACTCACGTCTTTATTTAACTTGTGTTTTCTGAAACCCCGCAGCTCGTCTGAGTTCGTGGTAGATGAGTGGTCCTTGCTGGAGCTCTTCAGGTGCTGCCGGCGGTGCGGCCGCACCTGTACGGTCATGAAACGCGTTTACGGACTGAAGGTTGTGGTCGACCAGAAATGCAGCTACTGCAAGAACAGATTCGACTGGACCAACCTGCCGGAGAACTTCTGTGACGAGGACGACAAAGACTTGACCAATGGAAGGACGCCAGCCAGCTGATTGAGGAGGCAGACTGCAGCCCCTTTTATCCTTGATGCCTCTAGTTCCCTTTTTGAGTCTTTTTCTTTTTTCAAAAATGTATTTATTTTTTTAACGGTAAGTCGGAAGGCCTGCTTGTGCCCCTCAGCAATAATATTTAGCTAAATATAATAACTTATCAAAATAAACTAGTCTGGCTGCCCTCAGTCTAATAATGACTCAGTTTCTGCCTCCATGTTGTTCAGACACCTGGTCCATGGTGGGGGGGGTTCTGTACCCCCTAACTATCAAATTATTTTTCATATACTGGTTTGTGAATTAAAACGTATGTCTGATGTTGATGTAATAAAAACAGTTTCTATTTATATTTTCATAATTGTCCTCGCAATAGCAGGACAAAACCCGCCTCACCGCTAAACACAGAAATGCTTCGGCTGCAGAGAAACTTCTGACTTTAACTTCATCATTCTGCTAAAGGCCTGGTTCACTACAGTCTGAGTCGGTCCCACCGACAGAAAGAAGGTCTGTCTTTATATCAGACATCCTGATATAAGACACGGTACTGCGACTGTCACCGTATCTTATATCAGAACCTCAAGTGTTAGGAGGATTCGGCCCATTTAGAGTTCACAAAATAAACAGAAAATACTGTTTAGAACCGCAGCATAAAGCCAAAAATGCCACAATTAAATGAATCAAAATGCCCCCAAAGCATCGGGGGACTGGCATAGGGGCCACTAGGGGATTCCAGGTAGATTCCAGAGATGCTCATCGCAGACGCTGTTTATGTGGTTAAATGGTCGAGGAAAAGCTACAGAAAGCTGTGACAAATTTTCCCCGTTCACTTTGTCTTTAATGACGGAAACATCTTTATTCTCCACAACAATTGGATTTACAGTTCTGTGTATTTCCTCTCCCTCTGGTCCTTCATTGTCGGCGCTATACTGCCCCCTGCAGGTGTGGTGGGATAATTTGGCACTTACTATCTAAACTTTAGAGCAAAATTTCCACCTTTCGCAAATAATTTTGACACATTTTTCCACCAGTGATTCCACACATTTAATGGATGTTAGGGTGGGGGACACATGTTTACTCCAGGATTACAAAAACAAGATCCGTGTGGTGTTCAGCTGGCACAATCATTGATTCATCACGTTTCAGGATTTGGTTAAAAGTAGAAAAGAGTCACAATCAAGCAAAGGTTAAAGTGAAGTCACAAACAGACCGATTATCATTGCCCCTGGCGATTAAGACATCAGTCCAGGTTAATTAAAAATCAAACATTAAAGTTAAATAAATAATCCACTTGCATGGTTAAAGTATTAAAAGGAAGACATTTCATGTAAAAGGAAGGAAACCTTAAGACTCATCAGTGTGACAATATCATCAACTTTGTGTCTGTGGTCCTTATTTGGCAACAGGAGGAACAAGTCACTACTTTACAATAAAAGCACAAGACGACCGCAGTGGGGAAGGTAAAACGTTCTCGTTCAACGCGTTGATAAACCCGAGGAGGAGGACTTGGTCCAAAGTGTCTGAAGTTCAGGTGTAGCAGCAGAGGTGAGAGGAACAGTTAGCTACATGAGCTAGAGCTACATTTTGTCAGTGTGTGTAAAATTCCTCAACAAAACTCACAACGGTCACGTTCTTTTCTGTGCAAATCTAGAGGAAAAAAAAGATGCCTGAGACGATTTGTGCATTAGATTCTTGTACCGTTAAGTTGCGAACAGCAGAAATCCGACGCAACTCTTTCCTTCGACGCAAAACGCCAATTTGGACCTGAGCCGGTCTGGTTCTTCCCGCTCAGTGGAGATAGCTGGTGTTGTACTGGAAGGAGGCCATGTGGACCTGGTTGCGCAGCCTCTGGACCTCCAGGTTCTGGAAGTGGTCGTCCTCCTCGTTCTGGATGATGATTTTCTGCAGGTCTCTTATTTCGCGCTCCATCCGGGAGCGCAGCTCTCGCTTCATTTTCAGCAGAGCCTGGAAAAACACAGGAGAAAAGATGAAAGCGGGAAAAGTATCTACGTTTTCCCTGAAACAGGGAAAGATGGATTCATACGGTTTCCTGATTTATTCACAAGTTCAAATAAGTTAGACTGATTGTGAAGTGACAGGCCCCCTGCTGGACGTCAGGTGAAAGTGCTTTCAATTAGGGAATGTTTCTACACAATTCCCAACAAAATGTAAAACTCTCCCAGAATTAGATTTTCAGATTTTGGAGTTATTTTTGGCAGACTTTTAAATACAAAAATGAAACTTTATTGTAAATTTATGGCAGATATTTCTGTAGTAGTCAGGTATTAAATATGGAACCTGCAAATCTAGAGACTGAAAGGAGAGAAGAAGAAGAAGCAGAAGAAGAAAAAAAAATCAATGGATAAAAAAAAAAAGAAAAACAGGATAAAATATATTTTAATGAAACACTGATTAAAAGCTAAAAGATTTGGGGATGTTTAGGGCAGGAAGTCCAACTAACTGGCCAAAAATACAGTGAATTTGTAATAAAAGAGCAATAAAAAGTTGCAATACATTTATTTAAAAAAATTTGTTAAAATTGTCACTCTGTTGTGTCGGCATAAAATGAGATCGATCATCTGTGGGGGGAAAAAAAAAATCAAGGTCCTCTGTCTTTTCCCAGGTTGTAGCTGCACAAGCATGATTGACAGCGCTAAGTCCCTCCTCCTGGCTCTGATTGGATGTTTCTGACCAAGCGGTGCATTTCTGCTAATGTCAGCAGCAGCACAAGGAGGAGGAGGAGCTTGATTTTTTTCACAGTTTATCTGCCTCACATTGTCACAATGTAGTGACAGTTTTAAAGGATAAATAAAATATTTTGATAGAGTTCCATGCTGCACCTTCAAGGCATGACGATTTAAACCCAACATATCCAGCCGGTTGTCTTTTTCCACGTGTGATATTAGATATGAGAGATATTTCAATTACAATTATGATTCAGAATAATGTGCCTCTCTAAGGACTCTGATTTAGGCAGTTCTGCAATATATTATTTTCAAAGACATTTTGATATATATACATATTTTTTCCTTCCTAATGAGTTTACCTTTTCTTGAGCTTTTTTCCGAACCTGGATCTCCTCCCGCTCATGTGCGAGTTTCTCAGCGAGTAATGAAAACTGACAGAGACAAAACGCGTCACACATGTAAGAAAATTCCCAGTAATTTGAGCCGCTGACGGGTTACCTGGTGTGTTTGTGCCGTACCTGGTCCTTGTAGTAGTTCTCCAAGGACTCGATCTGGTCCTGCTGTCGTCTCTGGTGCTCCAGTTGCTGCTCCTTGGCATAAGCTCTCTGCTCCCTCAGCCGGAGCTTCTGTAACTCCAGACCTTCTTCAAATAGCTGCCGAAACATCTACACACACACACACGCTTTGAGTCATTTTCTGAGTCATCATCACAAAAATTTTGGGCTATAAAAAAGAAAAATACACCAAGAATTTGTAAACAAATCGTTGTTCTTTATTCAGTGGATTTTAATAAGTTAGTTATAATTTAAATAAAAAGTGGGACTTAAAAAATTGTTCAAATTTTACTCAGAATTGTTAAATATTCTAATGATGGGTTTTAATTTGTCAGTGAATAATAATATTTTCATTTGCCACACACTAAATGTGGGCATTATGAACATAAAGTTTTGTCAAGATATTTTGTGGGATAATTGAAATAGCGATAAAAGTGACAATGAGAAATATTCATTATACATTTTTTTAGGTAACTACAGGTATGGCTGTGTTTTGGACTCACAAACACATTGAAGAAAATGTGTATAGAAATAAAGAATTGTATTTTGCGTCACTCAGTGACGACATTTGATCATATTTTGGTATTTATTGATTCTCTCATTAACAGTGGAGAATTTATTTTTTTGAAACATCATTAATTGGATTTTATCGTGACAACAATAAATCCAAATGGTCATGTTGAAAAATAAACGATAAATGCCCACCTTCTCCTCCCTGGTGCGCGCCCTCATCAGGCGGGCGCGGTGCTGGACATGGTAGTCGTTGTGGTACTTCTTGGCCCGGGCGATCTGCTGCCGCTGCTCCCGTAGTTTGCTCTGCATTGACTTCTGCTGCTGGATTCGGTCCTTAAACTCCCTCTGGAAGAAAAGGAGGTTAAATGATTCCCTGCATGTCGACGATGGAGCGGGAAGCCGAAACGTCTTGGTTGGGCGTGTTTGCTACAGTGACGCTCACCAGCCGCCTGTTGTGGTCCTGGTCTCTATTCACCAGATCCACCAGCAGGTCATGTTTCCTCTGAGCTTCTTCCAGCTGAAAGACAAGGAGGAGTTTATGCCGAACGCAAATCTGAGGGGATTATATTGATCGTTCTGTGCTCTGGAATAACCCCAATAACAAGCTGAATGAAACCAGCAACAGTTAGAGGGAGACGGTCACTCTGTCTGCCATGTTGGAAACTCTTTAAATTGTACTGGGTTCCTGGAAAAGTATGGAATTTGACTAGGCCACGACAAAGTTCCCTTAACGAAAAATTGAGCCAGTAATTGTTGCGACAAAGGTTAATATTGACGTTTTGAGACCTTTTTCAAGAAACATATTGATAATGCAATAAAAATGTCAGTTCACTCTCTGATAAACACCAATTAACTGTAATTTAGTAAAAAAAAATAAAAATCACCTAACACTGGAAGATATTTAAAACATCCAAAATAAAAAAACGGCGAACAAAAACAATGAATAAAACATAAATAAAAGCACACATCAGAAACCATAAATTAAATGCCCTTCAAATATATTAATAATCAGAAGGATGATGATCAATCTCATTTTAAATTGATCATTCGATTGTTTGATTGCTTATTATGACAGGCTGGTGTGATGACAATCTGTATTTCCTGATTTTTATTTCCCATTTTACAGTTTAAATGTGTCCATAATTCCTTTTTCTTCCCTTTATCAAGCAAAACTCTCATGTATTAGAGCTAAAAAAAAAAAAAAATCACACTTGTTGGACTCTTTTGTTCTGACCTGCTTGAAGACTTTGCGGTGATGTGGATTCTGTGAGGGCAACACGGCGTGCAGCTTGTCCACCTGCTGCATCTGCTGCTCCCACATTCGACCCAAAGCGTGAGGAGAGACGTGAAGGTGAGGCAGCTCCTCCCGCAGCAAAGGGAGCAGCTCGTTCTCCCTTATTCTCACTGGGTGGAGGGAAACGGGAAGAAAAGTTTCTGCTTTGTAATATCTACACTATACTTATGGAATAAACTCCCTTTTATAGGCCTTGAATCACAAAAATAGCATAGAAACGTATTGAAGCGTCACGCTGTCCGCACACTAAGTCACTCATAGAAATAATTGGACCTAGACCAGAGCCTTGTGGGACACCCGCTGATACACACATATAGAAATAGAAATGAACATTTCAGAGCTGGGCATTTTCCAAAACACCACCCTGAGGCTAACATGAGGTCAGTGGTAACATTGTTGCGACTTACGTGATGGAGTTTTCCTGGGGACCTCGAAGTGTCTCTGTCCTGCTGTTTGTGTTTTCCATTGGGTCTTTGTTTTGCTAGGAGACGGTCTGGGTGATGGAGAAACATCTCGCAGAATGGCCTCTCTGTACTCTCGCTCCTACACACACACACACACACACACACACAACACGTCAAAATGTGATAACCCTGTTTCTGTCCAGACAAATGTTACTGCTATTACGCTGTGTCATCAATATATACCTGGGTATCCCATGGCAACAGTTTTAGTAAAGTTAGTAGTTTTAATAATTACAAATTATTCATAGATATTTGATAACAGGATTATCATCATAAGAAAATGAAGAAATCTCACTTCTAAGACAGGGAAAAAATTATTTCTCTACATATTTCACAAAAGCTCTTTACTTGAAAATAAAAAAAAATATTGAAACCGTATTCGTTTCTATTCTGGACTTACAGCCTTCTGAGCTCCTCGTCGTGCTAATTGGAGTTTTGTCCGTTCCCTCTCTTCACACCTTCTCAGCTCCTCTTCGTAAGCTTCGCTTTCCAGATGCTGAAAAGGTTTGGTTTTATCGACACAGGAAATGGTTAAAAAGTCAGTAACGCATTGCTTCACATGAAGTAATTCTCGTTTTAACTGTTTCTTTACTTGTATTTTTTTGTTGTTGTTTTTATGATATACAAAAAAAAGTAGGAAAAGAACAGAAACACACCTTCCTCTGAGACGACCTGTGGTGCGACTCGCCTCGTTTCGAATGATGAGGAACTTGGAGGTTAGCTCGTTTCCCGTCGTCCAGGCTCAGCGCCTCCGCCATGGCTTCCTCCAGCCGCCCGTGTCCGGAGCGACATTCCCGACGAGGAGAGGGGGATGCCTGCTGCTTGTCAGGATCAGGTTTCCCTGGAATAAACGTTCCAGTTCAATGCCTGGCTGTGTACGAGGTCGTTCTAAAAGTTGATAAAAAGATTGTTTTGTGGATGAAATTGTAACCTCTGCACTTCCGACGGGTTCTGTTGACGCCGTCGCTGCTGTGGGACTGCCTGCCCGCCTTCCTCCTTCCACTGGACCCGTCGCTTTCTCCCAGAACTCGTTTCAGCATCTACACAGTTTATTGTTTGAATTGAAGCACATCACAGGAACATACATTAAAAAAAAAAGAAAGGAAAACATTCTGTTCCTGAAACCATACATTTGTTTGACTTTTAGTCGTTTTATTTCACGTTTCTTAAAGATTCCAGTTTTTCCATTAGAGTTAATTCTGGTGTTCCTCAGGGTTTGTCACAAGCTTTGTTTGTCTTGTTATGTGCTGACAGTATGACAGTAATGCAATGAAGCAGTCAGGGGGAGACTGAATCACCTGTCAAGACCAGCAAAATACTAAGAGTGATGAGAGAAATTTAATTTTGTTAAATTTAATTCTTATCCGTTTTCTGTATGATTTAAACTTTTTTACGGCTAAAATGGTTGCTGAAATGTACAAATTACCTTGTCAAACACACTTAAGAATGGCGAGGACTGTTCTCCTAGGCAATCATTTCTGTTCAAGGAGCCACACTTTTAAAAATGATGGCAAACAAGAATGTTTTCTAACAACAGAGTGACGGGTGTATTTGTGGAGGAGGAAATGTGCATAGAGTTTATATACAGTACAAATAACAATACAGTATTTTAAATTTTAATAAAAAAAAAATAAACAAAAAATTACATTTTAAAAACATAATTTCACCTAAAAATAGAAAAAAATGTATTCCTCACAATTTTAACTAAAAAATAAAAAAACCTAACAAACAAAAAGACTATAATTTCAAACATCTAATTTGACCTAAAATGAAAACTTTTGTCTGTTATATTATTGAAGAGTGTGGGATTGATTAAAACATAATTAAAAGCTTTTAAAACAACTAAATATTTCAATGAAAGTCAAAACTGAAAGATGAAACTCAGTTTTATAAGTCAGGTCAGTCAGTCAGTGCCTCACCGCATGTCACTAAAATACGATATCCATCGATACGCTGACGACACTCTGCTCTATTTATCAATGAAACCTGAATGAATGAAACCATCTACAGAAGTCATAACTTAGCTTGAAGAGATGAATGTCCTGTAGTTTTCTCTAACTGTCATCAAATAAAACTGAAGTTATTGTTTCACACTTAAAAAGTGTATGAGCTGCTTATCTTTGTATCTTAATTTTTCTCTCATAACTTCTAAAAGAAACAAGCTAATTACTGGGACACCAGTAATTTTTAATCTCTTTTGTTGTTTCTCGAATTTCCTTAATTGGCCTTGAATAAAGCTGGAGACGCATTTAGATGCATTTCACACTGCCTATGCTGGTGTTCTTGATGGTTCTCTACAAAAACAAAGAGTGCAGCCCAGCGTTAATAGAGCTAACATAGAGTAGTGATATTGCAGCAACTGCTGGTTGTTCTACTGATGCAAATGAAATTCAAGTTTAGATGAAACTGTGCACACACCAGATCCAGCTCCTCCAGGCGATGAGAGAGGTTCTCAGATATGTGATGCAGCTCCTCTTCCGCCTCCTTGTTCCTTTTTCTCCGATAAGCCAGAGACTCTTCTGAACTCTCCGGTATCGTCCTGCTTATTTCAGGAGATGAGACAGACGGCAATGTTGGGTTTATTTACACGGTTTCTGCATGTTTTTCATGTTCAACAGTCCAAAGTTTTCCAGATTCTGATTCGCAACAAATTATTTGAGATACTTTAACTTTAAAAACAGAAACATGCAAACAAATTGATGGATAGATGGATTTATGGTAGAGTGGATGGATAAATGATCGACAATATTTGGAGAGTGAATCTATACCCTGCAAAAAAACCAAAGTCTTATCAAATTTAAAAAAAAAACCAACTAGATTCTAGTGCAAATATTACACTTGAATTTAGAGAAAGTAACTTACAAGTACATTTTCAGCAAGATATAGGAGCTGGTTTTAAATAAATAATTCCTAATGTTGACTAAAATAAGAACTGGTTCCACTGGCAGATTATTTCACTTAAAACAAGACATTTTTCCCATGTCGTTAGTCTAACAGCATAATTGCCGAAGTCCCCCACTTCGGCAATTATGCTGTTAGGCTAACGATGTTATAAATGAAATAATCTGCCAGTGGAACTAGTAGTTTTTCACCAAAATTAAGGAATTATTGACTTAAAACAAGCTCCTTTATCTTGCTGAAAAGTTACTTGTAAGTTAATTTTGACTTATTTCATGCATGCTAAGATATTTACATGCAAAAATCCTTGGTAAGATTTTGGATTTTTGCAGTGTGAATCCAACACTACATTGTCCAGGAACCCTGTAATTAATGTGATTGGTTTTATTCCCCTACAGCAAAATTCTCACCCAATGTCTGTGCTTGTTCTGAGATTTGTTCCTCTGTCCTTAAATCTTTGCGAACAACTCAGAACTTCCTCATCCTCATCGGTGTCTGGCGGTGAAGGCGTGATGGCCGACACCTCGTCCTGCAGGGTGAGGAAAAGCACATCGGGCTGGGTGCGGAACAACACCCTCCTCGGACCCCCGTTGGTCGGCTATGAAACGACAGAATTCGATGTGATTTGGTTTAATATAACGATCATTTTTTGGGGGGGAATCTTGAGCAGAGATTTAAACCTTATTTCCTACCTCCAGTGTCTCTCCCTCCATCTCTGCCGCAATCCGCCGCTCACTGGAGGCAGAGTCGTCGCTTCCACCTGGAGATTAAACCAGGAAGTGACCAACTAAACTTGACTTTTTGTTCTCCAAAACAGTCTGGGTGTTTCTGCTCACCAGAGGACAGGCAGTGTGCCGGGGACATGATCCCGTTGGTCAGAGTCTCAGTTGTCACTTTAGAGTCCTGTGACAGAGAAAGAGAAATTCAGATTAAGATTAAAAACAAAATAAGTGACGGTTTATTGCTGAACACATTTTTAAGGTTTCCTGTTTTTGGCAGCAATTTCAGCGAAAAAAAACAAACAACGAAAGCATTAGATTTGACGAGTCGAAGAACAAAAACACTTCAGACTCAGAAGTTTTTGTAGACTCTTTGGCTTGGATTTATTTGCCCTGTTGTAGCATCAGGCTTTACGTTAAGCTTTGTAAACAAACATTCACAGAAAAAAGGTCAGATGTGTTATAGGACTCGTCACGTTTACGGTGGAAGTGCGGTGCTTCCTCTCTTCTGTGGCAAAACAACTTAAAAATACTGGTGAAAAAACAGCTGAAAACACAAACTTATTGTATAAGAAGATAAACACGCAAAAAAAAAAGCAACTTTTAAGAATAATACCAAAATTAAAATTTCTATAAAGGTTTTAATGAAAGTAAAAGTTGGTTTTAAACCAGCTTCTTTCTATGAATCGCTTAGGTTGCATCAGCATTTTCACATCCTTCCTCTAAAGTGCTGCGTCGCAGAAACAGGAAGTGTGATTGTGGGAAAACAGAATGAGCCCCCGATCGTTTCTGAACCAGTAGCCTAAATCTCGCCGTATATTTATTGCGATCACATTCTACCTCAACCCGTGTTATGTCAGGATTGGTCTCCTCAGTGGATCCCTGACTGAGGGAAGCGGCTCTGTGGGGGCCGGCGGCAGCGTGGGGCGTGTCCCGCTGGCTGGGCGGCTGTAGCGGGATGGCGGAGAACATCTGGTCCTGGTGTGGCGCTTCCTCAACGTCGACGGCGCCTGATGTTAGAGGAGGGGCGGCCGGTTCTGCCATGCAGACACAAAAACAATGACTTTACATCAATTTCTCTGTTATTGTTTGCATTTGCTTTGGGAAAAACCATCATATTAGTGAAATACTGTAACAATTCAAACATGGTAAAAATGCAAAGAAAGAAAACAATTTTTTAAAATCACAGTTAGCATGGACCAACCTTGTTGTTTGGCTGTAAGCGTCTGATCTGATCCTTTGAGCTCACTAGACGATCCAGTCTCCTCTGAGTTTCTGAAAAATTAGACATTGTGTTGCTATTTTGTTTTCCAGGCTAAAACATCTATTATCTCAGCTTCCATGAGCTTAAATCAGTCATAACTGTTTAATAAAAAAACATGCAGGCTGCTTCGTAATACAGACTCATTAGGTTTTATCAAGAAGTTAAAACCTTGTGCTGTAAAAGAGGTTTGGTTGTTTTTCTAGCTAATCACATCACAAAGAAAACTTTACTTGAGAAAGCTGCACCAAGCTTGACCAATTTTAACATAACCAGTCAGTCATGAGGTGAGTTTCATAATACAGTTACAAAACTTGAAGAAAAAAAAAAAAAAAGAATTAAATATATCATTTTCTACAAATTCAACTAAAATCTGTACAATCAAGTCAACATGTAAAACTTTAATGATGTCATAAGTTTCCTTTAATAGGGGTGTTCAAAGTGTGGCTCGAGGGCCATTTGTGGCCCTTAAAATATATTTTTTCGGCCCCTGACCACAGGTCAAGAGTGGAAAAATTTGGCCAGCAAAACAGAAAACAATTAATGACTCAAAAAATGTGGAAATTGTCTGTATTTCTTTTAGTAAGTCAAATATCTGAAGCCTCTTTAATGTGTCTTTAATGACATACAAATTTAATTTAAAAAAAAAGATTTACTGTTGAGCAGGTAAAACAAACAAAATCACAATAAATTTATTTTTAATTTAATACATTTTGTGGCCTGCCAGAAGTTTAAATTAGCCTCCAGAACCAAAACTGGCCTTAATAATGAGTCATAATTATCTAAGATGAGAAAAAACTGTTTCCTTTAGGACTGAAACCATTAATCGGATTAATCGATTACTGAAATAACCATCAACTAATTTAGCAATTGATTAATCGTTCACCGGATATACAGACAGTGAGATAGTTTTAGCTTCTCCTGATTGAGATTTACTAAAGGAATTTAGGCAATAAAATGTATTTTTATTGTTTTAAAAATGAAATGGGATTGCTTGAATCTCTTAATGTATTTCTAATACTGTATTTAAAAAGACTTAAGTGGTTAATTGAAAAATCTGTAGACTGTACCATTTTTAAAATCTGATTACTTGATCGTCAGAATAATCAATAGATAAATTGATTACTAAATTAATCGTTAGTTGCAGCTCTTACTCTATATTGGGTGAAACCGATCTCCTCTCCTGTTGTGTCTCCAGGTTGGCCGGCTTCTTGCTTTTATCAGCTTCATCCTCGTTTTGGGGGTCATTAGGTTCATCTGAAGACGAGAACAGAATGGTTTACTTAGAGAACAAATAAAAGAGAAAATAAGAAAAGCAAAATGCAAACAAGTTTAAAACCAAACAATAATACCGATTTAAATCCTCAAAATTACACTAGAAGACAAAATTGTCAACAAAAGTGATTTTATTAAAAGGGTAAACCTGCAGATCATTAATAAATCTGATGAGAAAAAACATAAACATACGTGTGCCACCGTTCTGCTTCTCCCCGTTTATCTCCTCGTTGAGGTATTCCAGGAGGCCATCAAAGATTTCCAGGAGGTTCTTGATCGACTCTTTATCTCCTCTGACAACATTTTCTCCTGCAGACAGAAACTTGGTGAGTTAGAGCCTTTACATGTTCCAATGAGTCAGGAGTTCACAACTTTCCGGCCCGTAATCCCCAAAATAACCTCGTCAGAGACGGGCGAACAAGTAAAAATAAATATATAATTACTTCATTTTAGTTAGTCACAAATAAGCCAAGAGAAATAATTCTTTCTATAACATTTGCAATGTAAAAAAATAAAAATTATACTTAATTTCATCATTTAAAAAATGTATTACATTATTTAATGAGACATTTAAAGGTTCATTTATTTACTTCATGATGTATCTATTTATGTAATTTTGTCTTTTTTGGCTCTCCGTACATCTAAAGGGTCACATCCCTATTATTCTGAAAATCATTTCGTAACTCTCACTGTGTCAACCCCTGCTGTAAGTGATTTAATGCACCGATTAAGCAAATAACCCAAACCTCAGTTGAAGAGACGTGATTAAGGAAACAAATCTAGAAATATGGAGTGTGTGTGTGTGTCGTTTTGTTTCTGTACCTGTGATGTGTGAGAGGCTGATCTGAAGGTAATCCAGGGACAGAGAGTCGATCACAGACTGAACGTTGTGGACATCGTCCTCTTGACTGTTCGCTGATGCAATATAATCTAAAATGCAAACATTGAAGAAAAAAAAAAGAAAAAGTAAATTGGCATAATTCAAAACCACCAAAAACTTTTGTCTGTAAATATGTTCTACCCAGAACTCCTCAAAAGTGGCATTTTTAGCTTTACCTGGTTAATATTCTGTAAAAAATAAAATCTCCTAAGCACCTTTTGCTATCCAATTATTAATCGGTCATTCAAAAAAAATAAACAGATCAAATCTTCACTATATAGATGTTAAGCCAAGCAGAAAGGTATGAGCTTCTTACATTATAGAAAGTTTGCTTTTTTTTTAGCTGCAAATTTGTCTTTTGTAAAAAATTATCAAGTGTTCGCTAATTGAATGTTATGTTTGTGCATTTTAGGAGGTAAAATGCTTATTTTTTTCTATTTAAAAATGAATTAACTTATTTCTTTATTTGTATTTTTGTACATATTTCTAATATTGTATAAAATATAATTAAATGGTTAGGTGAAAGAATGAAAAATGTGAACAATGTGCCAATTTTTTTCTTAATTAATTTTAATTTTCTTAATTTAATTTCTTTTCTTAATTTTTTATTAATCGCCCCAAAAAAAAAAAAAATCGACTGAATAATCAATTACTAAACTAATCACAAGCTGCAGCCCTTGTTTACTGGAGGAAACAGCTGTGTATGCTGGCATGTTTGCGTCTGTGTTCAGATAACACTTTGCAGCAGGTTGCAACATGTTTAGAACGTGAACAAGTTGCGTAAGGAAAGAGTTAAGGGGCATCCGCTTCAGGAAATATTATTCTCTAACCTTTCTTGCCAATAGCAACCCGGATCAACCATCTTAACAACTCAAAGTGTCGAGAAAACCTGGCCACCGACTCACAGATGAGCACCAAATCATCGGAGCGTCTCCAGAAATATTTCATCTACCCAGGAGTTTGATTTTACCTGGAACCGTCTCCCCGAGGATTGTCTCGTACAAAGTGACGAAAACATCTGGACCGCACTCCGACAGTGTGCTGAACTTCAGGTTTACGTTACACCTGCTGAGTAGATTGTTTGCCACATCAACCCAGTCTGCAGAGAAAAAGGAAAAATAATGTGTCAGGAGGGTTTGCTGGTAGAAAAGAAGATCAGAATGTCTCGCCGAACTATAACCAAATCCAGAACAGCAATCCTGTTCTGGATTGCTGTTCAGAACAGGATTGTTCTGAACCTGGATTTTATATTTAGGTTATATAAACCTGGATTTTAAGGTTTATATAACTCATTTATGTAACTCTCAGACAGAGGATTACTTTTGTTCAATAATAGATGACAGGGAAGGCTTAGTTTTAGCATCGGGAACATCACTTCTTTTCAATTCAGTTCCATTTTATCCAGTCTGTGAACCTTTTCCATGGTTTTCCTTCTTTTGCTCTTCCATCCAGCTCCACATTCTTCCAACTTGTCCATTATCTCAAACCACCTTAGCTTCTCCATACCTCTGCACAGATTACCCCTCTAATATGCTCTTTGCTACTTCTGTTTTGGTCATATACAGTTTCAATCCATTCAATCTGTTTCCAACCAAAGGTACATCTACTAAATACTGACTTGAAGGGGGTGAATATTTATGCAATCACTTATTTTATGCTACATTTGACTGATTTGTAAAAGCAATAAAAGGGTGAAACATCCAAAGAGGGTGAAATCTTTTTATTCTGTTCTGTATATTTCAGAACATTTGGATCTACATGGCCCCCGCAGGTTCTTTAATCTTGTGACTGGAGCCGAAAACAGAAGCTGACAGAGATTTTACAACAACAGCCCCAGGAACTCTTTTCCCACCGAGCTTCAGATCTGTGGACTCGGTTGTATTTTCTAAAAACCAACTAACGCGTCAAATCTTTTACATTTTCTTGATTATTTATTTATGTCTACTGTTTTTTAATACTAATTTTCTTTTTTTACTCAGTAAGAGTAAAAAAAAAAGAGTAAGCTGTTCAGTAATATCAGTGTACAATATGAATAAAACTGGAAACATACATTGGATTAATAAAAAAAAGGTGTATTTATGGTAGTTTAAGTATTTCTTTACTGTATGTAGTGCATAAATAAATAGTTAAAAGCACAGGCTGTTAGCATTTATTTTACTCTTTGTGTAAATTTTTATGTTCTGTGAAGGACCAGAAACCACAGCAGAGAGGGGAGAAAGAAAGTACATAACTTTTTTTTTAAAAAATGTCTGCATATATTTGTTTAAACTATCATTATGTTGTGATAGTATGTCATTAGATAATCTTTGAATAAATAAATAAAAAAAATCTAGTCCCTCCACTTCATCACAGAAATGCATCACGCTGTCAATCATGCTCATGTAGTAGTGCAAAGCAGTGCATTTCTGGGGGAGCAGTTTTTTCTCTCTTACACATTCTCTGTCTCATCCCATATGGACACGACATAGTGGTTATTTTTTGCAAATATGTAGAAAGCAAATGTTTTAGAAATGTTACACGTTGCAGCTTTAAATCAGTGTTAAAGCATAAAATCTTTCCAAAACTTTGAACATCTCAGCGTTATGACAAAAGCTGATGCTACTATGTATCATTTTTCCCCTCCATTTCCCAAATATATTGAAGTGCGACTTGGTTTATCGTCTAAAATCCTGACTATAATACTACAAAATGTGAGGGAAAACCTCAATATTTTCAATGTGTGTGGATACTTTTGCAAACTCTAACTTTTTGCATACTTCATCAGCACTTCCACACATTACATTTGTAATCATCTTACTTTGAATGAAACTAAACAGCAGCTCACTTCTTTATTGTTTCCCAGACACTCCCTCACTCAAATTATGTTGCTAAAAAATCTGTACGACCTACATTTTCTCCGACAGACTTTCCATGTAGCTTCCTGTTCACTTCCTGTTGCCAATCCTCACATTCGCTAAGTTTCTTCCTCATTCATCAGCTCCTTAAACTGTCCTTAATCAATCTAACACAGTTATTAACTGCACAACCTCACTAGCTTGCATTTTTACTCTAATATCGTCACACCAACTACTGTTTCAGGCTAAAAGTTTAATTGACATATTTTGTTCTAAAAGAAACCAGTATTTATTGTTAAGTGTAACACCAAAACACATCTTCCTGCAACACTAGTGCCTTCTCTAACGCTGTTTTCCTCAAACTTTGCCGGTTGAGTAAACTGAAAAGTAGCAAGCTAACGTTGCTAATGGTTGCTAACAGCAACTTTATGGGATAAGGCTAAACGGCGACCTGTTATCATTGTAGTAAATATATATCCAGAGTAAACGTTTGTCCAGCTATAAGAAGCGACAACATTAGCCACCCAGAAACCAAACTTTAGCCGCAAGCGTTACGTGTCGCTAGCTTTCAGCCAGAAAGAAAGTGGTGGTAGCCTTACTTCTCTCTCCCTCCTGGGTTCCCATCAAACAACTGTCGAATAAAAGATGGCTGGGACTTGTAAACGGATGATGAGGCAAAAAAGGGGGCGAAGTCCCAAATTGCAAACTTGACCCGAAAAACTGGTATCGGTGTTGTAGTTTTTTTTTTTCGGTATCAGCTCACATTCAAAACGGAGGTCTTGTTTGATTGGACGTTAGCTCATTCTTTGTTTGAGGAAGTAAAACCTGATGTGCTGTCTATCGCCCCCTACTGGTTTCTATGGATATTGACCCTCTGCAACTACGTCAGGCGCTAGTGCGCTGCACATTCATTTGGCACGTCAACAATCCCGCCATATTGCAGAGGGAGATTTTGAGGAAGTGTCTTTATACATGCATAAAAAAGGTCATTCCCAGTGGAATCTTGGAGCTGCAAAACTTTCGTATCGTGATATGTTTTTAGAATGTTGTAGACCCAAATATTTTTTGCTTTTGTTATAATGTATTTTAAACAGTAAAAGATTATGCACACACACACACACACACGCACGCACAGACACACACACCCCCACCTACGAAGACGCACCCCCCCACCCACACACACGCAATCTATTAGCTGTTGTAATCAGGCATTAGATTGGCTGATTACCAATCAGCATTAAAATGCAACTCATCCTTTAGTTTTTTAAAATGCTATCTCACAACAATAAACAGTAACTCTAAACATGTCATCAAAATGGCCACTATGCCATTAAAATAGGTTAACCAAAAAATATCTACCGTACATATGTGAGTGCATGTGCACTTTCTTTGTACTGCTACGTGGTCAATTTCATTACAAATGTCTTTGGTTAACTAAAGTTTCACATTAGACATTTATAAGATGCAGAGATTAACTTCCTTAAATGGCTTTAACTATTGAGAAAGAACAAGTCAGATTAATAAAATGCATAACTGATGAGCCAGAATGACAAAAAGCACACAATGACAGCTAATTTGAGCTGACTGGGTATCAAGGACCAAGGCAATAAAAAGTCAGCTGTCACGTTCTTGAATTGTTCTGATTACATCAATTTAGAAATCAAAGAATAACTAAAGCAGATACTCTGTGGGACAAGTGGAAAGCACAGAATTATATTTTTGTCTTATAAGCTATTTAAAAAAAAAAAAAAACAGGCTACAAACAGAAAACTCTTGTTTATGTTAAATATCAACGTTCTTTTCGCAGATCCAGTAGTTTTCGTTTGGACATTGAGCATCATTCCAGCTGTGTTTGGAGTCAAAGTTCTGTATCTCTGTACACAGTCCTCATTTCTGCCCTGAAAATAATTAGGTTCTCCCAAGTGCCAGTAGCTGAAATAAAAAAGAGATTAACAAGTTTTAGGCAAAGAACAACTGTCCTTTTATGGTTGAATTAGACGGATCATTAATGTGAACCTTTCTGTTAGCGCCGTCCCATCCACTCATTTCCAGGACCCCTCTTGTATCACCAGTCCATATGTCATACGGAAGGGTGATACATGGAATTGTGTGTATTATGACTGAATTAAAAATATATATATATTTTTCAAAAGCGCTGCCTCTATATCTTCTACAAAAGTCGAATTTATTGTTTCCATGCAAAAGTACAGAAATAGAGAAATAAACATATATTATATGACTTTGTTAAAAGGCTTTCTAATGAAAGTAATTAAAAGTCTTTCATTGACCATTTGGTACCACTGGTCAATGCCAGTGGTTGGTAGAGAGATGAACATTTATTCCCAGTGTTGAGGACGGACGCTCTATTTGCTTTAACCAATGGATTGAGCTTGGCTAAATATCATTTTCAAAATAAGAGTGAACAAAAGCCTGTTCATAATGATGCGGGCAGATGAAATTTGTTTCTATTGTATCTTTCTTTTTTATTGAGCCCAAAATAATCTACTAATCAGATGCCTTTATTTTAATTATCCAAGTGTGCAAAAAACAAACAAAACAATAATTCAAACAGTAAAATTAACAATACAAACCATGTTGTCAGTTTTGGGGTTTACAAAAATCATCTGTTAGAATTTATCATTAGAATAAATTGATTATCACAATGCACTTTTATTCTTGGAAAACAATGATTTTTACACATCTGTAGTTGCCTCTACTCCTAATATTAATAATTAAAGACAATTCACTGCAGGGAGTGTGGAAACAAAATTTGAATGTTTTTATAAGAGAAATTGTGATAATTTAAAATCAGCGGGTCAAACTTTGATCAAACACCAAAGATTTTAAATCGCTCACAAAACATCTTCAGTATCACCTACAGAACATCACATCGAAACAAAGCAGACAAATGTGCAAATATTATCAACATCAGAGAGTTTTAATACGTGTGTTTTTTATGTTTTTCTTTTTTCTATGTGATATAAATCACAGTTACTAGGTTAGCTTTAATTCACAGATCCAGTTGAAGGAATGGGAGCACTGTTCATCGTTCCAGCTTTTCCCCAAAGTGTAAGGCTTTATGTTCCCACAGTTCTCCAGTGTTTTACCATTTGGCTCGCCAACTGACCAGTAGCTAAAAAAGAAAACTTCACTCAGTACAATTTCTGAAACTGGGTTTTTGGACAAATTCCAAAAAAACTTTGTGACACATTATAAGGTCATGGAAGTCACCTAAATATAAAACAAAATAAAAAAAAAACTAAACAAATAAACATTTGCCATCCAGAAATGATTAATTTTGTCCTTTGAAACATGAAAAAACGTCAATGCAATGCATCAAAAATGTATTTCTTTGTTTAAAATCTAGAATAATATAGATCTTAGCAGAACTGTGAAAAATGAATGTTTATGTAGTAATGAAACAAATTTACCTTGTGGTAACTGGACTCCCGTCCACCCATTTCCATGTTCCGTCTGTTTCTCCATCAGTCAGTCCAATCCACATGTACTTCTGAAACGTGCTTCCAAAAACCTTGGAAACAAATTTTATTAACTACATTAAAACAGCAAGCGGCTTTGCTTGGTATAGCGAAGAGCAAAATTATTCACACTCCTGGCAGATTCTCGCACTTCAATTCTTAGTGAGCAATCAGAGGTGATAAAAGAAAAGTTTTGAGGCAGGAAAGTTTGCTTTCCATCACCGTAATCTTTTACTCCGTCTCCAGTTTCCAGTGGCGACTCCAGAACATTAACAATAACTCAAGTCAGAAGAAACATAATAATCAATCTGAAATATTACTTTCAACCTAAATCTGCCAGATTTATGGATGAAGGTCATAAAGAGAAGTAAACACACACCTGTTTGCTTCTGCTGTTGATGACCATCAAGTCTGCACCTATTGACTGACAGTAATTTCTGCTCTCCTGCCAGGTCTTTGTGCCAGCAGAAACGTAGTACGCACTGCCTTCAAAAAGCACCCACCCTGGTTGATCTTGAAGAATAAACAGAAAATCTTAAATTACTGAAATTAAGGGGTCAAAGGACAAAACCAAGATGTTTAAATAAGCTAAAGATAGGAAGAAATATGAATATGAAGCAGACCAGACAGGAAACATCTAAAAACTACGTTCATATTAAAGCATGGACATCAGCATGGACATACAATAGCACATACTTTAGTTACCCCAATGAAAACAAAACCCAAGAAAACATGATTTACAGCAATTACATGACGACTATGATAAAGTGTGAAATAATTAACACCGCTAAAAAATCGTCAAATTAAAAGTCTTGAGTCTTTGATGAAAAATATCAAAGTATAATCTGTTTTCACACCTGATGGTTCGGTAGATTTGGTTGGATTGGGGATCAAAATTGCAAAATTTGTCACATTTTCAGCTGCTGCGGTTCTCTTTCACACTGCACTGTGTCGATCTAAGCAAAGCAATTGAAAAACGTGTTTCCCTCCTCGCCTGAGGTGGCGCTGCACCAAGAGCCACTGAAGGAGACAACGCAAAAAATCTCAGAAGAAGACGTGACCCCAGCTTCCTTCTTCAAGAAATGTAAACTAAAATGGAGAAGCGTCAGGATAAAAGACCACAAGCCATTTCTCCCGCTAGCGCCGGACACGCGCTTCACTTTTGGTCGCATTTACCCAGAATGCCCTGCGCTAAGGTGCTTTTGGAGCGGTACACTTGGCATCAGCATATGCATCCAAACCGCGCCAGAGTCCACTTAAACCAAAACGAGACCAGGGTTTGTAGGCGGATCAGAGTTCACTTTTTTTCATTCGCATCAGGGTTCGATTGCACATTCTCACCTCCGCAAACAAATCAGACTTTCTAGGCAAACAAACTTAAAGTGGACTAAACGGGGCTGGTGTGAATGCTACACCAACCCCGTTTAGATACAGCTAAACATTGACAACTTGACAAAGAAGATATATGTAAAGTTTCAGTGTAAGCATGTAAGCAGATTATTGTTGTGACAGGATCTGTAACTCGTTATATTTGTGTTTATTAATTGACGCTATGGTGAAATCTTTACACCCACTTAAAGTGTTGATCTTTGCCTTCAGCTCATCTCGTTCCTGACTGATTGTTCTGGACATGGCCTCAATGTCTGAAACACAACGTGCGTTATTCATTACATCACAATAAACACCTAAAATGAAGAGATTGATTCTGATACTTACACGACTTTGTTTTCCTCAAAGTGTCTCTTTCTTCAGTCGAGGCATTCTGTTTGGACTCTGTAATTTTCAAGAAAAGGTTAATATGAGTTATTCCCATTGTTTTGATGGACATTTCAAAGTAAGTGCAGATGCACGTTATAAGACCTTTGACTTTATATGCCACAAACAGTGACGATCTGGTGCATTTTCAGGTTTTTTCTTGATGTCTTTAAATTTCAACATAATTGGAAAATGAGCTGGGTGAACAAGATTGACTTTATTGTGTTTTATTCACACAAGGTAAAAAAAAGAAAGATATGGGCGACTCACTTTTGGATAAATGTGCTAATAACAGAACCTGATCCTCTTATTGTTGATTCAAGACATTTTTCCAGGCCATAAATATAAAATCCTGCCAGTGGAATTAGTATTTTTCTTTATCATTATTAAGGAGAAATTGACTTAAAGCCAGCTCCTACATCTTTGTGAAAAGTTGCTTGTAAGTTAGTTTTACTTCAATTATACTGAGATATTTGCATTAGAAGCTAGACAAAAATGTGCTTTTGCAGTGTACCAGAGATGAACGTAAATGAATGACACGCTTTACGTTACTTGCTTTCTGACCATCGTAAGGACTTCTGATAGTTGGAACTTTGTTTTTATACCAACCCAAATCATTCAGCTTCCTGTTGAGTTCATCTTTGTCTTCTCTCAACGTGTTACTATTGGCTTCAATATCTGAAACAAAGTTATTATTTACAAAAGCAGAAAAGCAGGCAGGTGTCACTAGAACAACATAATTTAAGTTATAAAGACATTTTTCTACAAGAAGGATAATGCATATATTTTCTTTATAGAGAGGGAAAGAAGTAATATAATCACACACATATATATATATATATATATATATATATTTTTTTTTTTAATGATTACACGTACCAGAGTTAATCTTCATTAGATCATCTCTCTCCTTAGTCATGGAGGCAAGCTGTGAAGCTGTAATTTTAAGGGGAAAGTTAATCCCAATAAAAAAGAAAAGAAAAGAAATGACATTTATGAAATGATGTTAGATCAGTTTGTTTTGTGATTTTACAGTTAATTGTTTTATTTCTTGACTCAAAATTTAAAAATCTTCCAGTACTTACTAAACACATTCAGCTCCCTCATCAGGTCGTCTCTCTCTCCGGTCACGTTTTTGTGATTGGACTCAACACCTGAAAGAGGACACAGATAACTGGAGTTTGATACGTGGAAGAAATTATTAATTGCACAAACTAATGCTTTATTGCAGTAAGTTGTTCTCTGACTGGTAATAAAAACTTGCATTTTCCTCTCTGAATCGTACTTTTAACAGGCACCCGGAAATTTTAACACATTTCCCCTATTTTAGCTTCCTTACACTGGTTGCCAGTACATTTTAGGATTCGTTTTAAATTTATTTTATTTCTTTTCAAAGCTCTAAATGGCCTTGCTCCTTCCTACTTGTCTGAGCTGCTACATCCTTACACACCCTCTCGTTCCCTCAGGTCAGCTGATCAGTTGCTCCTGAAGGTGCCAAAGACTAAGTGCAGCTCAGGGGGGATCGTGCTTTTTCTGTGGCAGCTCCCAAGCTATGGAATGACCTTCCTTTGGACATAAGACAGGCCTCCTCACCTGCTGCTTTTAAGTCGCTGCTAAAGACTTACCTCTTTTCCTTGGCATTTGACGCAATCTGAGATGTTTTTCTTTTTCCATTGTTTTTCTGTCTGTGAATTCATTTGTAATTTGTGTTTTTTCTCTTGTCTATACTGTATTGTGTTGTATTTTGTGATTGTGTTACAGCACCTCGGTCCTCATGGTGTATGAAGTGCTTTACAAATAAAGTTGGTATGGTAGTGAGTGTAATGAACATGATACTTACTTTGCATGGCTTGGATCAGTTTTTCACTCTCTTCAGTCAGATTTTTCAGACTGGCCTCAATGTCTGCAAGACATTTCCACAATATTAAAAATAATTCCCTATGCCATACTGCCTTTAATCTAAATACTTCATTAACATAGTTTAATAAACATAAAAACATGAAATAATTTCTTGTGAATTGATTTTTTTCATCTTGAACTCTGAATTTGAAATAAATAAATAAATAAAAGCTAAAATAAAACAGATTTCCCACCTAAAATCATATAGTTTGTCATAAATGTAGGATTAATGAATTAATGTTTTAGCTCAAACAGTGAAACATTGTTCCTCTTACAGCTGCATATAAAAGCATCATCAAATGGACTGATAATTCATATTTCTTGCTGTTCCTATCAGACTTTTACATGTTATTGTATCTTTGCTGAATAAATATTTTGTGATACGATAAACGACTCTTGATTGCAGTCAACAATGTGTCAACGAACTTACCAGAGTTTAACTTCTTCAACTTGTTTCTCTCATTAATCAGGGAACTAAGATGTGAAGCTGTTATTTGATAGAAACAATTACATCACATTATTGCCATTGTGTGACACTCAAACACACACAAAATGTGTACAAAGACGTCAAATCAGTTAAGTTTCTTAATTTATATGCTGAAGTATGCAAGTCTGATGGCATTAAAGTACCATATTACCACTTGTTTTTATCTCTTCTCATTTTGTTTTCTTTTAATTACCTACCAAGGTTGTTGAGATCTTTCCTCAGCTCGTCTCTCTCTTCAGTCAAATTTTTATTGATAGCATCAGTGACTGAAAATAAAACCGTTGTAATTATTTTTGAACATTTGGTATTAAAAACTGGACATAGGATTGCTAATGTGATTCCTAGTAAACGTTTTTATTTTTAATTTTGATTATTTGTGATAAAAAAAAAGAACAACTTACCATTGATGGTTCTGATCAGCGTTTCTCCCACGTCGCTCAGGTTTTTCAGATTTGCCTCAATACCTGCATTGAAGTTTAACAAGTCATGTCACACTATGAAACTTACAGAAACATTTAACGATAAACTGCAGTTTGAGGTTAATAGTTTTGAACCAAAACTAACGCAGTAAGCATGGATGAAAATTTATTATGTTGGGAATTGCTATATTCACCACTTTCTGCTAAACAGCAAAGCTTCTTCTACAAAGTTAAAACGCAGCATCCAACATGTTTAATTTTTGATTGAAAGTTGAACCTGAAGACTGAAGCTGAACACAGAAACTTTATAAACTTGTAGCTAACTTCTCTAGGAAACATCCTAGTGGAGATGAATTCGCTCTGCAGCTGTGTTGTTGGTAAGATGGCTGGAAGAGCCAACCTGAAAAATATTACCTACTGTTTTCCAAATTAAACAAGGTCTAATGAATTTACCCAATCCAGCCACAATCAAACTGCCATGAAGGGACTAGAGACTGTAATGCAGCCCTGATCCATATGTAGGGAGTCTTAATCAATACACTTACCAAGATTAATCTCCTTCAACTCGTCTCTCTCCTCAGTCAGGAAGCTGAACTCTAAAGCTGTTGTCATGAGAGGAAACGTTAGTCACACTACCACCAGTGATTGCAGCACATCTACAATTCATAGCAGAAATGTTTAAGAATCCTACACATTCAGATAAAATATTATTTCCTGAGCTGTACAGTGTTTATTTTTGTTAAAATTGTAACCTGCAATGTATGCGCTAACAGAGGCCCCAGGACGTTTTCTGTGTTTTAATCACTTACTGAGGTTTTTAAGTTCTTTCCTCAGCTCATTCCTCTGTTCAGTCACATTTTTGTTATCGGCCTCAGTACCTGGAAAATAAAAACTCCTCATAATAATAATAATAATAATAATAATGACAATTGATATTTTATTTTGCATTCACAAACCAGTTTCTTGGTTTTCTGCCATAAATGTGATCAAAGTCATCTTAAATGTTTCCTCTTTGTGTAAGTTGAATATGTATGTAAGCAGCACTGATTAGCTTACCTTTGATAGTTCTGAGCAGCATTAACCTCTCTGCAGTCAGATTTTTTAGATTGGACCAGACACCTAAATGACAATTTCACAACAATTTCACTCTTTTTTTGCACTCTTAAAAGTGAATGCAACCCTGTTAAGATGATTTTTTTTATATATATATATATATTTGAAGAATAATGTCAGTCTGATTGCTATATGTAATTTGACATATAAACTGTACATTTCAAGTAACACACAACTTCAACTGAGGTATTAATTAAAAACGTGTATGGATGTGCACACCATTAAACATGTGTGTCAGGCTGACCCCTGACCTCTTCAACCTCTGCAGCAATGCTGACAGAACTCCTGAAGCTATCTTGCAAAGACAACATTTGGATGTGTCGCTGAGCACGTGCACTGAGCTTCTTTGGACGACCAACGCGACGTTTATATATTAACAATTATATTAGATATAATATAATTGTTTGTTATCACACAGTCTTGCAAAATAGTCATACTTACCAAGGTTGGTCTTGTTTAGTTCATCTCGCTCCTTAGTCAGAGAATTACGTTGTGAAACTATAAAAACAATGACACATGTATGGTAAATTGTTTTGTTTTTCTCTAACTGTTGTGAATAACATCTAATATTTTATGTAGAACATTATGAATCACAGATCTTTACTTTTTCACTTTTCAGAAAGTCTACAACTTCACATCTGGGACTTTCACAAGCTTCACTCTGAGACTATCAGAAAACATCAACCTTTTCTTTTTGTATTTTATGTTTTCTACATCAAGATTTGTTATTTTTATGCAGCCAGAATGAGTTAATTAAGTGAGTTAATTTCTTCAGCGCTCGCTTCGCTCTAGATATAAGATATTTTTGTAATTTTACGTCAATTGGAATTCTGTAGTTGACTTCTTTGCTAGCTTTAGCTATGTAATTAAATATGGCCCTGTTTTCTCTTTATATGTATGTTTAAATCTACTGTAATAGTGTTATTTATTATTAATGTTTAATGTTGGGACATTATGGTTTGTGGTTGGTGTAGTTTTATAATCATGCTTACCAACGTCACTTAGATTCCTCCTCAGCTGCTCTCTTTCTGTTGTCAGGTTTTTATTCTTGGCATTGAGGCCTAAGACAAAAAGAACAACAGCTCTGATTATACAGACTACTCTATTTTGTTGTTTCTCCACACCAATCAGACATTTCTTCCTATTTTAAAAAATGTTTGCCGATATTTTCTATGAAATTGGCAAACTTAAACAAACTAAAAGTAACCTTTGGACAAAGATTTACTGCACTCCTCCCTAAAACATAAATTCACTTTAAAAGTTTTATCGGACATTGACCAAAAGTCCAACATGGTGCGTCTCTACTTCATATTGCCTGGATCCCTGCATTCAGACTTTCACTGTCAGCATCACTATACTCACCAGAGTTGAGTGTCTTCAGTTCATTTTTCTCCCTCTCAATCAGACTCTTATTGCTGGAAGCTGCTGCTAGGCAAAGAAGAGTAGTTTTATGTTTTGCACATCACCAGAATGCATGCATTTGATATCGTGTAATGTCTGAAAATTAATCTTCACAGAAAACTTAAAAACCTTTTACACACTGAGACTATTGAGTAACTCTTGTGGTTGTTACAGTCTGTTTCGCAAATGTAAATGTTACAGGAGCCACTTTCCTGTAACAGAACAGAGTGAGTCAAACATGTGACATGAGTCTTCCTGGGATGAGCGTTTTATTTTCTCCCTCAGGCTGAAATACATCCTAGGTGTTCTCCAGAATTGAATAAATGTTCTTTAATGAATGAAATACAAACAAATGTTTTGTGTTGCCGTCGAATGTGTTTTGAATGAGGCATCCCAAAAGAAAAAAAAACAAAACAAATACTTTTTCTGCATGTCGTGTGCTGCAATTTACCAGCAAACGACATCCTAAAACAGAATTTCCAAATCAGAATGTGAATCGTCAAGGTTTACTTACAAAGAGAAAGAGAAATGATAAGACTTAGCTGCAGCAGACACAAAAGTCCAAAGGTGGCTGCGGCCAACTTGTACCGCTGAAGTTCTGTGAAAACACATGTGGACGATTTAAATCGCCAAGACGACATGAGAGGTAAACATTGCAAATTCATCCACTGTGAAGGATTTCACAAACAAGTCTCAGCAAAAAAAAAAAGCAAAGCAGGTATTAATTTAGGATAAAAACGCAAAAGTTTTAATAGATGAACTCGAGGCTCTTGATGATTACCATTCAAAAGATTTGACTTAAGATATTTTACAATTAGATTTTTTTTGACGCAGGTTTTGTGCCCAACAAATGAAAATTGACATGTTTTTTTTTACTTTTATGATTTTAATATTTTTTCTATCTAAAATCGACACAATATATGTTTTAAAGATATGCTTCTTTAGTTTCACATTATTTGCCATTACTGTTCAATTTAAAATAAGAGCAGAGTAAGCACTGCCATAAATAAGTCATGTTTTAAACCGACCTGGCAAATTATTACTGAAGAAACATTTTTTTCTCTTATCTGAAGTGACTTTACTGTGATTATCTGAGCAGCTCTCTGGTCCATCGTTGCTGGCATAAAGAGTATCGCTGAATTTCTCATACGCCACAGAACGTTCAAAGTGCTCTCTGTGGAAAACCATCTCTGTTTTTTATAAAGCAAGGCCTCAATCTATAAGTCTCTGCTGAAGAGTATCGCTGAACCACCTTTGGTCCTTAATGCCTCTATGACAAACAGAGATGCTGAATCAATCTTTGTGTGAAAATTTCTTCCTCATTCTTTGGAAGTGCCACTATCGCATCATCACAGCTTCACAAAAATTGAAAAAGAAAAAAAAAATCAGGATCTTAAATTTTTGCTGAACTTGCAATATGTATATAGTCTGTGTGTTAACTGAGAACCACACAACCCAAGTATTCATAGTAGACGTAGTAAGTCATTGCTCTAAGGTCAGGTCAAGGCTTCTTGGTTGGTTTTATATCCAGACTTTGATTTGACCACTATGGTACCTTGAATTTCTTTCCATCCAGAGGTTAATTTAGTTGCTTGTTTTGAGTCATAACTCAGGTGTGCTTGAGCTTACATTCATAAACTGATGTTCTCCTTCAGCATGTCCAGCAGGAGAACAGAATTCATGTTTTTTTGGCAAATGTGAGTTAATGTTTTCTGTTCTTTCCTTTCCCTTTTGTTCAGTCTCTTTATTGTTGAAAAGAATTTACTTTGCTTCATACAAATTCCTGACTTTCACTAGATCAGCACATGGTATGTCTTTGAGGTCTTTTAGCCCATGTCATATTGTCAGGCAGGCTGTATTAAGATAAAACGCAAGAACCACAAGACACGACTAATCAAAAACTCTGAGATGGCTTTGCAAGACGCAGCAGAATCACTTGCTCTTCCTCTTTTAACTACTGGAACTTGGTTGAATCATTCGCAACTGTTGACCTGCATTCCCTGGAGTTGCACAGTTACTGTTAATTATGAGGTGTCTTTTTAATGCAGAAACAAATACATGCAAAATTTTACTCTAAATGTCAAAGCAGGTTGATAGTAAATAAACCCAGCCGACACATACAGCAGAGTAACCTCGTCTCCTTTACAGACTCAGGACTGATGGTGACTAGCTTGTCAGAATTGTTGACGTATTTAAAATGTGGAATCAGTATGTATTGGATAAGTTTTAATTACTGCACAGTTGAACTGATGAGCTGCTCTAAGTTTTGATAGTACTCTGACTTAAAGCGACAGTGTGCAATGTTTACAAAATGCATTTTGCGCATTTGTTAAAAAACTGTCACCTTGTCCCGACAGAGTAATATTTGACAGGTAATCTGTGACAAGACTGAATTCCTTCACCTCCTCCCTGAGCTACTATTGCTGTCTGCAGAAATGCATTGCTTCCAGTCAAAATCAACCAATCAGAGCCAGGAGGGGGTTCTTAGTGCTGTCAATCAAACTTGTGCACTTGCTAAATGTGGAGAAACAATTTGGCGTTCTTTATCCACTGTCGTCAGTAGCCATGCTATCTAGCCTTACTATTCATGGACGGCTAGCTGTTGGGAAGGAGTTGTAGTGTAGCAGAGAGAAACAAGGATGTTGTGACACTTTATTGGTCAGATGACAGCAGATTTACAGATGGTGGTGGAGGAGCTTGATTTTTTCCCCAAGGATTATCTGTCTCATGTTACACAGTCATGGCATATCAAGTTTGAATAAATATGTAAAAAAAGAAAACATTTTAAGATTTAAGCATTTTAGCTCTTCATGCCATAATGTAATTACAATGGCAATTTTAATGACTGAATGCTCTATTGTTTTGATGGATCATAAACTATAGAGGATTTTCATCTTATCCAGTAGAAAAAACAACAACAACAAATACACACCAGTCTTCCATTTGATAAAGACATTTCAACATGGATTAAAATGTTGAAATGTTTTTAAAAGACAACAATATAACTGAGAAATTTCAGTCTGGGTTTAAAGCTCCTCATATTACTGAAACATCTTCACCAAACATGGAGAAGCAGCATTCAGCTGTTGTGCACCACAAATCTGGAATAAACTTACAGAAAACAGCAAAACAGCTGAAACACTGACTTCCTATAAAACAAGGCTAAAAGCCCCACGTGTTTCAGGTTGCATTTGATTAATAGTAAGTTAAACATTGATTTGCTGGATAATTTTAAGGGTGACATATGACAAAATGTAAAGTTTACTGCTTGTTTTATAGTTCTTGCTGAAATGTGCAAAGCAAACAAACCTGACAAGCAAACAGATGTACCGTATTTTCCGCACTATAAGGCGCACCTAAAAGCCTTCAATTTTCTCAAAAACCGACAGTGCACCTTATAATCCGGTGCGCCTTATATATGTTTTAAAGTGTCTTAGAAAGACACTTTAAAACACTTTATTAAGGTGTTTTAAATGTAGTAATTTATTTCAGCCACTGGGTGGCTTCCCGTTCATATTTGCTACATCTCGTTCATGGACCTGAGTATTAAGTGGTGCGGCTCTCAAGGCAGACTTCGTTTATTACTTCGTTCTATTGTGTGCGTCCATTGAATGTAAGTAATACTG